>JANCMA020099162.1:0-15020 GCA_024336925.2 Zoanthus solanderi | reverse complement strand
AAATAGTGAGCCTGATTGCTAGCAGCCATGGACAGCTGTTTCGGCCTTTTTAGGCCTCATCAGCATGGCATAGCTAGAAACAGGCTCAGGTTCGCCAATTATTTCAATAAATTGATGTGCGCCCGTTATGTTGAACATGAAGATCATATTAAACAAGATGCTCCTAAGTAGCTTTGACTCGTGCCGGTCGTGCTCACATATTAATATCGATTTCGTTCTGTTAAGTATACAGCTTTTGCTGTTCATTTACGTAAAATGTACATTCATTTACGCCAGCAGTTGAAACTGTACGGCAAATATACGTTCATTAGCACTTCCATGAACTTCATTAACGCGAGCAAACTTTCAATAACGCTCTTGGCATGTGTATTGAGATTCAATAGCATCAACGGATGAACCATTGCATCTTTGGACATTCAAACATAACATACTTTCAATCTCGCGCAATGGTTGATCATTAACATCAATAGAAAATCAATTGCATTTTATGATAATCAAAGGCGTATTAGAGACATTACATAACAAGAAACTTTGAATATGCCTTTGATTCAACCTCTGAATATGCCTTGTTTCAACCTTGAGGCAAACAGAGTCCGTTCCGAAATAAAATCCTCCAAGTAAATTTAGTTTGTAGCCCTGTTTGTCAACCGTCACTTTAATAAAGCAACGTATGCATGTAAATGTAAGTTCTGAAAGTAACGAAATGGCGAGGAAGCTGACAAAAATTACCAACATAAACGGCAGCAAACAGATCTTCCCTACGCTCACTCAGCTACCACGTCGTTTATGGTGCAATCTTGCCACGATGCACAAACTACGCATGCGTTTGTAAAAGCTCGACCCCAAGAAAAAAAAAAGACACGCAGCCGAATTTATGACTCGTTGCCTTCCGGCACGAGTAATTACACATACATTTATTTATGTTATGAGTTACCTAGAATAAAATGGCTCTCAAAAGAAAGCAGCTTTTTCAAACTTTGTTGCAACGTTTTTAATCTTTGAGCAACTTTTGGGTATTTTCTGAAGCAACTTTTGTTGAATTTACTACGCTATTCAGGGCTACCCAGCTAAACTCCACTTTCTAGCTTTCAATCACATTTTGTGACAACTGGAGTACACAAATTCTTTCGTCATAAATGATCCGAACAATATTTCGATGTAAAATATGTCGATACATTTCAATTTTTGTAGGATCTCTTTTTAACAATTCTAAAAATTCATAACTTGAAAAGAAAAAGTAACAATTATTTTTAAAAGTGTTAGCAGCTGATGCAGTTTCCCCAAAGAATTTGTCGCGAAACCGAAACGAGATTGTCCATATTTTTAAAAGTTATCAAGTTTTGCGTACCATGGCATATGTTCATCATTGGGAAAAGCATAGAAAGATATTTCTTTGTTGGTGTAGCAGTTGGGGAGCAGTTATACACACAGCAGTACCCTCCATGGGACAGGTTTTTTCCTCCTCTTTAGAGAGGGAAAAAACCTCTGCCTAGCGGGGTAACACAGCAGTAATGTATCATATCGAAAACGAAGTCAGTAATTCTCTTGAAAGTGTTTGTCTACCCATTTCGAGTCACGTGACCAGTTGATGACGTATTCGTTAAAGCGCCTATGAAGTGAAATTTTTTAGCACAGATGAAAAATATAACATTTCAAGAATGCGATTCCAACGTTTGAGATATGTTAAAAATTAGCGATTTTGTACGCGTTTAAAGTTTTTTTGCTTCTAAGAATGGTCAAGGGACTCAAGCGAGTTTGTTGCGAAATCAGTGCAAAAAAAAAAATTCACTTCATAAGCACTTTAAAGAGGTCTATTATTATAGTTAAAAATGAGAATATGCGAACTATTTCCCTATTTCTGTTCCGATGTTAAACTTTGTGTTTTCGCTTTCGCACGCGTCATATGTTGTTGGATTTCTTTTTTGTTATCTTGCAATGTACTCTGGGATGGATAAAGAAAGAAACGGTCCTTTCTCATGCGATTGGTTAAGCGCTTGCCGAGCTTGCCGTGATTATATAACTCAACATCTTGTAGGGAAATAAAGAATAATGCTAGATATATCAACCTTTATTTAAACTCATCCCAGCCATCAGTTATCAAGATAATCTAAAAATTCCAAGGTTTTGAAGGAATTATGGGAATTATGTTGTATATTGAGCTATTGAACATAATGAACTGAAAACTCCAGTGATTTTGTAAATATATCTTTCGACAACTACCAAAGTAAATTAAAAATATTTTGTTATCTGAAATCCTTATAAAACCTAATATAACCAATTACACTAAGGGAGGTATTGCGTATTCGTGGAAGTATTGAATTTGTATCAAAATTATTTGTATCAAAATTATTGTCTCGAAATCGGTAAATTAAGGAATAGTTCGAATCTTAGAATTTCTAATATCTCACATAGATTGCGTATGTAGCTCATATGCGACAAACAGGGGTGAAAAGATCCCACATCAATAATATTGATGGTGGGGTTACCCCTCCCCCATAATTCGACTGCTGCAACTGTTTTTCTTTGAGTTACCACAATCCCAAAGGAACGTGCCAGAGAAATTTTGTTAGTTGTCCTATCCCCATGCCGTCACCCTCCAAAAATCATGTTCCGCCGCCCCTATAGCAATCTTTAGCACATAATCATTAATAAAATGTAAACGCGGTCACTGTATAAAATATTAACTGTGAACTTTCTGTGAAAGACGCAAAGTTCACAGAACTTCAGAAATCTTCTTTTCTCTATCTACATAGTTCATTTAAGTTTTTTTTCTTGTTATATAACGACGCTAAACTGGTCATTATATCCATTATTGGAATTATCATGTACTTCCTGCATGTGTTCTTTGAAAATCGTGGATAGAATTTACGTCAAACGAGCAATAAGTCTCCGTTGTTGACTCACTTTTGGTGAGATTTAAAGATTTTTCACTTGCGACTTCTCTTGTAGAATCGATTTGTAAAGTCTTATGTTCAGAGTTCATGTTTTGCGTCGGTTCCACGTCATCAACAGTCGAGTAAGGCTCTTCAACTTGAGCTGACGTTGACTCTGAAGAAACAAAACAATCATTCTTTGATGGCATTTTAACTTCACCATCATTTCTTTATGATTTAGTTAATACGATATTGACGTTACATGTGTGTTATGTTTGACTAATAAAGATATTTTTCGGAATAGAATGATTGTAATTGTTATATACTTGATAACAATTGAAATGTTCGCCATTTAAAAAATTTAGGTTCTGGAGCATTAGTTTTGCTCTAGGCGTCCCGGGCGAGATGCACGATACGTCACATATAACTACCAGAATGCTTTGCTAACTGTCGCCTGTCAACTTATTTGATGCAAATGTGCGAGGAGTAAAGTGAGGCTGTCATTCATTGCAAACTCGTTTTTTCCGATTCTATGGTGATGCAATGTTTAAAAATACGCAGTCTATGATTGCATGTGGGTAAAGCATGAAAGAGAATAGAAAGATGTTTGGCACAAATTAACAAAAAGTGACGAAAACTTTGTCGTACAATATGGAATATTGTGAAGTACTGAATTTTCAAATGCAAATGCATGTTTACATGATACCAGATCGAGTTCGATCCGGAATGAAAAATAGCATTTGGTACCGTGTTTACATGAAAGTGTTTCCGAACGAACTCATACCGAACGAGGCCAAACTAAGTAGAGAGCCCGCAAAAGGGCAGCAGAAAACCAAAGAAAAACAAGACTACGCGTGCGCTAACCAGGACGTGAGCCGGTCTCGTTCCGGAATGAGATTTGATCTCCGTTTATATGATTCCGGGATAGGATCTCGCACTGGAATGAAAGTTTCGATCCGGAACGAGAACTGGTGCGAATGACTTCACTTTCGTTGCTGAGTCATGTAAACACTGTACGCTCAAATGCAGAGTTACAAGAGGAGGAATGAAGAAACCGGAGCGAGCTCATTCCAGACTGAAACTCGATCCGGTATCATGTAAACATACCCTCAGTTTGCATCGTTAGAAACATTTTAGGGACATTATGATTTAGGCAAAAATAAAACCTTTTCAGAACAGCTAATAGCTCCAAACGTCTTCTTCTAACACAAATTAAATAAATTATCATAAAAAATTCAAACTTTTAAACTACACCCGAAAGGATGTTTTGAAGCATGGAAAAACTACCACAAAAATTGTACAATACATTCATTTGACGCTGCGTGGATCAACTTCAAAATGTGATCATGGAAAATGTGAAACAAAAAATAAACAAACACTCGTAACTTACCCACTGAGTCGCCATCCGCCAGGGGTGCAGAGTGTTGTTTCTTCAGCCGTCTGGTTTGGCTTAAAGATCCAGTCTTTTGTAAAAAATCCTCTTTTTCTAATAAAATATTATCTCTTTCTTCTTTGCTAAAATCTCTAGTTGGATTAACGTGAGAGTTCCGGGAATGTTTTAACGATGCGCTTCTTTTTTTGCTCCGCTTTCCTATAAACTTGTGAGCAGCGGTTTGTTGAGGAGTTTTAATGTTAGAGAGATCACTAGCTTCATGCAGCAGTGGTTTTGGTGGCAATGGAGGTTTAATGCCCCCCAAAGAAACAGAATTCATGTTTTTTAGAATGATATCATCAAGTTGTGGATTCCTCGGTGGGGATTCCGTTGAGCCACCTGTACTCGTGGACCGAGGTTTTAAGTTTGGCGATGGACCAACAATAGGCATAGGAGGTGACTTGAGCGGTTCACTGGAAGAGGAGAAAGCAGGAAACAGTAATCGAATGTTATGACACTGACAAATATGACGCCAGAAACAGTACAATATATAGAGGATATTACACGGTGGCGCGAACATATGAAGTTTATCTTCTCGTGAAAAAAAGATTTCACGAGTGAGCAAAGGGAACGAGTGAAATCATTTTTCCACGACAAGATAAACTTCTTATGTTCAAGCGATATCTTTACTAGTGAGGATATGGAAAATATGTCATTTGTACCCCGGATGTAGTTTCATATGAAATCTACGAGTGGAGTATTTTACAGTTAAACACTCATATCTATGTAATAAATCTAAATATATAACAGCGTGACGAGAGAAAGTTGCATTTGGCCCTCTCTTAAGACCAATTTCTATAAAATGTGATAATAATACTGTTAAAAAACCTGTCTCACTATTATTCTTTTTTGTTATATGTGAGCTTATTTAAATTATTTATTCATACCAGCATGCGTCTATAGCAAAAACCATCACTGTCATCATAATAACAGCCACCACCGCCCTTATCATCATCTTTACCTTCATCAATATAAACCGCGTTAAACTGGAACAAACACCACCGCCACCACCATCACCACCATAATCATCAACATTAAGATAATACTACCATCAATATCATCACCATGATTTGTTATAATAATGATTATCACCACCGCCACCATCATTTCCATCATCATCATCATCATCATCATCACCACCACCACCACCATCGTTGTCACCAGCACCATAATCATCCTCATTACCAACACCATCACCATTATCATCATCACCACTACAATTATCGTCACCATCATCCTTATCATTACATCCACTACCATCATCATTTTTATTGTCACCATCATCATCCTCATCCTCATCACTACCACCACCATCATCCTTATCATCACCACCATAATCATTTTCAGTACCAACACGATCATCATCATCGTTATTATCATCATCACCACCAACACCACCATCAAAATCACCCCCGCCCCAAACACCATTATCAACGTCATCATCACCATCATCAGCATCAGCACTATTATCATCAGCATCAGCACTATCATCATCATCATTAACAATACCATCATCATCACCACAACCGTTAAGCCATATCTATCACCACCAGCACCATCATCATCACAACTACCACTACCATTATCATCACCATCACCACTAACATCATTTCCACTATAACCATTGTCACTCACCTCTATCGTCATCATAATCATCATCATTATCATCACATCCCATAATCTTCTTCATAATCACCATCATCATCACTAACATCATCATTACTGCTCCGAGTATAAAAGATTTCAAAGACATTTAACAAAGAAGATCGATGGTGTTTAACCCACCTTGCTCGGAATCTCGTGTCTAGTAGATTCTTCAGATTTGGCAGTGTGTTTCGAAGATTTTGAGTTGGAAGTCCACAAAACTGACGCAACTAGATTAAGATGAATTGATGATGATTAAAACGCACTTTGATAACGCAATGACGCAGAAAATGTACAAAAACAATAGGCTACCAAACCAAAAGTAAAGGTACAAATTTCTCTTACCTGCCCAATATTCTTGTTGAGTAGAAAAACACCGTAATAAAACTGAATCTTTTCCTTTCCTTTTGTATAAAGCGGAAACCTAAACAAAGTGACGGAACTTAAAATCAATATCATGCTATAATTCTATGTGGCGTCACACTCGTAAACCTTCGAAGAGCGTCGCAAAGAAGGCACAATGCGCAGTTTATACAACCGGGTGGTGTGGGGAGGGATTACACCTCCAAGGGGCTGGGTGTATACTCCTCTTAGGGGGTGGGAGGTAGCTACTCCCTAACAGGGAGTGGGGTGAGTACGCCCTCACAGTGGGTGGGGTACTCCCTCAAGGAAGGGTAGAGTACAGTAGGGTACTCTCTCGCTATGGGGCGAATACTATTTACTTACCACTACAAAAACTACACATTTGACACTAGCGAAAAACAAGTACAACACAGTGGGATACTCTTACTCGTCCCATGCCCTCTCGTGGGGTTATTATTACGGTTGTTTTTGTAGTTGGATAATAAATTATATTTTACTTCAACTTGCTTCAAATAGCCGCAAAATGGTTGATTTGATGACTCAAAAAGTTATTTCAAAATGAATTTATCAATAGAAATTTCGACTGAAATTATAGTTGCAACTTCAAATTTGGTTTGATTTTGAAACTATGTTTGCGACATCATCTGAAACAGAAAAAACAGTTCTGCAAGGCAACTAAATCACAGTGAAAATTACAACAAAGAGCCTGTCGTTTAAAATACTGAAAAGTTAAATATTATTTCCCACTTACTCGCTATCACGGTCGGGCACTTTTTCAATAGTATAGTCGATAGCAAAGGACCTTGAGCCGGTAGGAATCATTGGGTATCTCAGCGGTAACTCCAGAAGTTTTGCAATCATATAAACCAGATGACAGACATAACCGACAGCCACAGATAATGTTTCCTCATCAGCAGCTGTAAAATAAGGATGTTTAACTGCAGGTCCAAACTCGACACTCTATCGGGGGACTACATGTACGCAGGGTAATCATTAGGGACCTTAAGCAACGAGGACGGGAACGCGAACGACAACGGCTCAGAAAAATCACACTTCTGCTTTACTCTTTTATTCATTGTGCAGGTCATTAGAGTTTTGTTTCTTTACTTTAAACTTTGTGAACAGAAAAACGATTAAATGTTTCTTTGTGAAGCTAAACAAATACCGAGAAAGTTTTTGCTGTTACGTCCTCGTAGTCCCGACAACTCTAAAAAAGGTCTTTTCATGTTCTAATTGTAGCTAGCGATAACTCCGTGCAGATGCCAAGCTCGTTGCATTCCAACGTGCAGTCCTTGTATTTACTATTGTTCTTTGCCGTCGTCGTCGGCGTCGCCGTCTTCATTGCTTAAGCTCCCTATTGAAGGCGAGGGCAGCTTTTTCAATTTGCCCAAACGACAAGTGATTCAGTTTGCCCAAATTTGACGAAGTTCCATACTTTTACCTTTTAATAACAGAGGCAAGTTTTTTATTTATCTTGGAAATAACAAACTTGCAGAATGATTTGTGCCGGTAAAACACAAGATATCTAGAGCTTTGTATCTGTGAAATAAAACCTGTTTAAGAACTCCTGAGCTATAGAATAACCAATAACATTGCAAAAAATTGATCAGAATTGTTTTAAAGCAAATAACGCGAACAGAATAATTTTCAGCTTGAATCAATGAAACGTTGCTGTTCTGAAAACTTGTAGACACGAATTTCAGTTTCGTTTTGACCGGAAGATAGAGATTATCTCGTGGAAAGCGTCCGCTTATGGGATTTTCGCACGAGTTGGTGATGTATCTCTAATCGAATGAGTGAGCGCAGTTAACGAGTGAGTTTTTCTGATACAAAACCAATGAGTGCTTTCCATGCTGCAATTAATTTTTTTATACATGCTGAGATTTTATTGCTTTTATTTATTCACCTTTAAACTGATTCGTTTTAATCAGAAAAAATAACACTGAGTTTACAGAACTTTCAACTGGTACTATGTCAGTAATAAGCCTAAAACTCACATTCTGAATACGAAAATTTATGTTCTCCTTAGTTAAATTGTATCTAATAAGAATCTTAAGAAAATATAAATATATTAAATATGTCAATAAAGTTACGAGCTTGTCATTGTGCCGGTGGGCTGTCATCTTTGTCTGATGGATCAAAAACACGTTTTATGCGTTTTTACCGACAAGTTGACGAAAATGAGTTATCTGTTGCTAAGTTCGACGACTTGTTTAGAGTGTTTTGCTAAAATCTCCTCCGTGGAAAACTACGCTACCAAAGGCTCCTGGTTGAGGCATTGAACTTGAACTTTTCGTGATAGATGATTCACCTTCAGCATTAGTACTTTGCAAGCTCGCCGATTGAACATTTTCTGTGAACGTTATATTTCCAATCAGAATCAAAAACATGTTAACAACACAAATTTACTTGATTTTTTAGCCATCCAAGCGGATCGAGAATTTTTTCTTGCTTTTGAAAAGGTTGAGAAAAATTTAGAGAAAGCTCGAGTAGACTGAAATTATTTGGTGAACAAGGGGACAAACATACGATTCGAATTGAAGTTGCTTTGTGATTGGACGAAACCGACTTTTCTCACGCGTAAGAGAATCGTTTCGCCTCTGTAACTGGCTAAAAAGACTAAGCGAACTGGATTCTCACATAAAGAATTTTCATAAGAAAATCTCAGTATGTATAAAATGAATATGGTTTTGATATAAGGTCATTCGGTGTATGACCTGGTAACCGAGATTTAGTGAACCACTTAGAACGCTTGAAACACAATATTCACGGTTGAGAATTTAATAAATTCATGATAAATGACAATTTTTGCACGCAATCGATCACAAAAAACCTTGTTGCCACAAAATTTTTTAATTGCACATGTGAAATTACAAATGGGAGGGCAATAACAGATAAGCCTGAGGTTGCAGTGTCATTTGTTGTCTATGATATTATCTGAGAATAGCTTCCAATTGAAGCTATTGTTATTTTACTAACATCGATGGCGGGGCATGGTTGGTGCAGTTGGTAAGATCTCTGCTTTCCGACCACAAGGTCCCCAGTTCGATCCCCGGCTCTGACGAGATTTGAATGTTTGTGCGACTTTCTTTTCCCCCTAAGCCAACTCAGCGTTCCATCCTTCCGGGGTAGGTAAATAAGTACCAGGATCTGCTGGGAGCTAACCTGCGATGGGTAAGAGTCCCGTCCAGGCGGAATCAAATACTCTCATCCGCTTAACACTACAGAAACTGGAGATAAGCGCTGGCTCCATGGGCCACTTGGCTCGTAAAGGATTTAGCTACGTCCATCGCGGATAATCATACAACTTTCCGATGCGAGAGTTATATAAATTACGTTTAATGTCTTCCTCACAAAGCAGAAATGACTTAACAAGTTTTATTTAGTGGTTGTTTGTTTTTGAAACTTGACTTATTTTTCTCGCAGGAACTTCAAGAAGTTTGGTTGAACTTGCCCAAGCATCCTCTACAGGTTGGTTTTACTGTAAGCAGTTTCCGCCGTAAATAGATTTTATTATAGTAAATAACAGTAATAAATTCGGTGTTTTGTACTGGTTTAGACATTTTGGAAGAGTCTAAAGAATGCAGATCAACGCAATTTATGCAATCACCATGGTTAGTGTTGTATCAATTGAAAAATGCCGACCGCTGTTTCTTTTTTTTTTTTTTTTTTTTAACAACTTTATTGGGTTTGACGCTATACAAAGCACAACACTGAGCAGATACTATCAACGAAAAACAAGAAACCAAAAACCCCAAAAGGGCGGATGCGAACGGGACTCGGAGTCCCATGCGGACTGTATTAAAAGTACATCATGATAAATATACAAATGAATAAAAAATATTAGAACAGCTATCGATGGCAGGGGCAGGTTCTTATCATGGTCAAAGCCCTTCAAAGTATAGTATAGGCAAGTAGAATAAAATGTTTAAAAAGTCATTTACTCCTTTATTATAGAAAAGAAAATACTTTGGCAGAAATCTAGGTTTTCAGACATATAACCAAATTCACAAATGTAGTGGCCAGAGAAAAATTCTAGTCATGCATCTGTGATGACTAAACGACAGCTAATTTCGAACCCTGAACTAAAAGCAATCTTTCTAAGTTACTAACTTCAGCCCTTTATAAAACCTGTTCCCTCCCTAAGTGTCACTGAGTCACCCTTCAAGTCAGCTTTAGATAATCACAAGCCTCATGCGTGTTAGTATTGAATACTCGTAGTAGCTGTTAATGGGCGTTGAGGCCAAGCTGCGTGTTACGGGGGTAACAAGTTTAAAACAAATAATTGCGTAAACAGTGATGCACGCTTTTTTTTTTTTTTTTTTATAAGAATAGTGTTTTTTCGGTTCAGCCTCAGTATTCTTAACTTTTTGACAAATATCAGCCTCATATATTTTTGATATATTCTCAACATTACTACAGTCAGACAACATATTATCAGCCTTAATATTCTTATAGATGGTATTCTTGAGGGCAGTTACTGACTGACGCCATCCGGCGTGATAATACAGATATTGAACTTCTAATCAAATATTATGCAGGGTCATACAAATTTTGATATCGAGAATAAAAAGCTGGACATATTCTTAGGATATTTTTGACGCATTTTCAGGCTCGATATTCTTATAAAGTATATTCTTATTAAGAAAAGCGTGTATAGCCCTAGCTGCTATTTTGGCCTAAGTGCCCAGTATCAGCGACTTACGCACAACGGTATCTAAATGTAGTGATTGAAAGAAAGACTTTTTAGAATCAACCTGTAAGAGCTATTACTTTTTTTTAACATTAGAAACATCAGGGCCCAGTTCCTTAAAGCACGATTAACAGTAACCCAGGGTTAATTTTTTAATCCATGTTCTTGTTTCCAACCTTCTATAGCTTGCTTTGGGTTGAAAACTTGAGGTTAACATGTTTGTTTTATTGCTGAATCTATCAATATTTTGTGAGCATCACAAATCTTTGCTTATACATAGGATACTGTTTAAATTTTGTCTTAACCCAGGGTTAAGTTAATCTGGTTTTTGAGGAACCGGGCCCAGGTAATCAAGTGCTTGACTTATTGCGCGGCCAAAATATCGTTGCTGTTGTAGTCGATTCCAGACAGTATTGCAGTATTAGGCGTTTCAAACTGAGAATAAAAAGTTTAGTATTACAACAGAAAAAGAAACTTCGAATATTTTGTTCAGTACAGGCGTTTACGAAACCAATCTTTTCAAGGTTTGTCTGAAAATTTTCAACAGGACGAAAAAGTTAAAAAAAAACCCGAAACTTTTCAATTCAGCACTCTTTTTCGTCTTATCTACCATTGGAAGACAAGAGTATTACTTAGCTAAGAAGACCAGGACCCTCAAATGTTTAAAACCTAGAGATTCTCCTCGAGAATTGACATGCAAACGAACTGATGTCTAAGTATTTTAATTGGGATATAAGTTTAAGTTTTATATTTAGGCCATTTTATCCGACGGCCATCTTCAGATTTTTTATTACTTAACAAAATCTGAAGATGGCCGTCGGATGGAAGCCGAAATATAAAACTTTAACTTTAACATCAGAAAATGGAATGGCCTCTCGTTTGAACTTTTATTGAATTGATGCCTTGCATAAAGTTAACATGTGTGTGGGACAAGCCTTCTTGACTGAGTTGTTCAAAGGTTGGTTAATCTCAAACCTGGGTTGATTTTTGTTCTTAGGAAAGGTTTACGGTTCTTACACACTACTGTTAGGAAAATCTAAGAAAAAAACTTGGCAAGGTTGAAAACAAGAAAGTTTGTTAGAAATTTAACCCTTGGTCAGTGGTTATCGGTTTTTAAACAACTGGGTCAAAAAATGGATAACAAAACGAGAGTAGTGCAAGCAGGCTTGAATACTAAGATAGGTCAGCCGGCTTGTATAATCTATCTAATGACACACTTTGTTTTTAGAAACAGCAGCCCAGTGGGGACAGACACTTTATTAATTCATCGCCACTACTTCAGGTAATTAGATTTCGATTCTTTACTTGCAAAATAATTGCTCATTTTTTTGTTGGAGGAAACAGAAATCTTAGCATAAAAACGATCTTATGTTACGAATAGAATGATTATATTTCTTAACAACACCTATGACTCTGAACTCCCATAGACAAAATTATGGTTGTAAATTGGGATACACTACAGAAATTTCAGCTATTTTTATAAGCTAAAAAGATAGTATTGATAGACAGATAACTAACTGAAAAATATTACTGTATGCACTACATAAAAATAACCTAAAGTAAATATTCAGTGTACAGATGATGAGAACAGAGGCAATTAATTATTAAAGAGGCTATGTCACGCTATTTTAGCATCTTTTTAAAATCCCATTATGTCTTACCCTCAACTGAATTTGATAAATAATGGTCCAGGTTTGTTAATTAAGACTATGTTATGACTTTTATTCTGTTTCATGTCATTTGTTGCAATGGATGGCAAGGATGGAAATGGATTGAAACTTGAAAAAGTTGGGCCAACATTTTCAAGTTTTGATGCTATCTCAGCAAAAAATACCAAACACATATTATGGGTTGCTCTTTTCTAAAAGCATTTCATTAGATATTTAACGCACAGTTTATCAGTAACATTTTGTGCATAAGTAAAACCACTATATAATGATTTTAAGCTGATATAGCTGGCAACCTCGTCCGCCTTTTTTGTATGGCGTTAGCGTGCATCCAAATCTAAACATATGCACGGATGTGCCACTGATGACGCGAGCAAGTTTGTACGCTTGCGATTGAACAAATGGGTCTTGAAACCATTGGTTTCTATGTCAAACGATTTAAATTCAATGAGTGTACTTTTTTTCTCAATTTATAACTATTTGAAAACCTGGTTTGCTGCTTGTGTGAAAACAATAGAAAATATCACATCTTAAGAGCGGCTGTCTGTAAAAACCGAGAATCTCAATTCAGTTGAAAAAATTAGAATATTTTTTTAAGTCGCCAAAAGAACTCATTTAGTGAACTGATTTTAGGGAAAATATTAAAAAGTTCCTTCGATTTTTTTTCCGAGCGATATTTTCAAAAATCGAAATTACGGCCTGAGAGTCAATTTTGACCGACTGAAAAGGCTGTTATAATGAGTGAATTTAAGGAAGCGCTAAAAGTGCACATGAAAAAGTATGAAGTTCATATTTTGCACAAGCATTGGAATATATCTCAACTGTAAAATCTGAAGTTTTCTTGTACCAGGTTTAAAAAAAAAAAAATTTTTCTGCATTTTTGAATTTATAATATTTTCGATTCTTCAAGAGAGAGGAAAATTTTACAAAGTTTGACGGAGCAAAACTACCCCTGGTACCTAAATTTTCCAAATAAAAATGATATGATAATGAAGCCTAGCTATTCAAGTTTATACTAGAAAATTTTCTACCTGGGAATCTAAATGCTTTATCATTGACAAAAACAACCGTCGTGGGATGTAAGCGAGATTTGTTAAGCACAAATTTCATTATTCGTCACGTAAACAACTCGCCGATCGTAAAGTCACGGACCTATTTAAATATTTTTTGTTATTTATGTTTGTATTTAATGCTTTAGAAGTATGATACTGCATTTATAAAAAATTGGCAATAAATATTTTGAGCTTTCAGGACGACTGTGCGCCCTTACCAATCAGGTAAGATTCTTTTTCAAAGCAACAAACTAGCGCACTTCTGCTCTCGTTACCATGATAAAGGAGAATCGATTTTGGAAACAAAACCCAAGTCGCCTAGTTCATGCAGCTCCTTACTTTACAAGTTAAAACAATAAAAAGAAAGCAATAAGGAATATTTTGAAAATTTAATATTACAGTAACCAAAATCGAATATACGCAAACAATCTGGCGCGAAGGGGGTGTTTGTGAATGCCACGCACGCTAGGGTTTATGACGTGTTTTTCATATTTCAGCTGCCCAGAAAAACTGCAAACTATACCTCATCTAAAAGATTTAGGACGGAATTTAAAAAAAGAAATACAAACATTTGCGTAAATAAAAAATTCAGTTCAACGCATAATTTTGTAGTTCATTAAGCTTTTTGTCAGAGGTTTAATTTACTCAGTCGTAACTAATTGTATCTTTTATAAGTCTAACAAGAGACAGTACTAAACAGTTACTGAGTAAAAAGGGTAATATCATGTTTATCGAAGTTCCCAGATCTTTTACCCTGATTCAAGTTTAATTGAACAAAATGTTTTTGTCACTCTTCAAAGCAGACATTGACAACCGAGACCATCCTTTGGCCTTCAACCATACAATTTTTAGATTAAAATTATTTTCACGCATAGCTAAAACTGTTTAGAGAGACATAAATTCTTAGTGAGTTCTATACGATAAACTATCACTCTGCTGAACTACATACATTTATAACAGAAACAGGCGAAATTCCATAAACATCGATTATTAGCCACTATAACCGAAAGATCGAAATCAATAATTTATTTTTTGAATGAACGTTAATTACATGTGTTGTCTCGTTTAAGGGAAACACAAGAGGTGCATAATTTTGTCATTGTTTCAAATGCTTTACATGGAACTCCGAAAGTTTTCAATTTCAGTAATGTTCAGCAAGCATGCATATCATTTCTTCTGGCAACTACATTGGCTGACGACTTCTTCCAGCAGTGCAAGGTATGGAGCTTTTTTTCTTATTGGTTTCTCTGGTACATTCAACTCGAGTCTTGTGCAGATAGTTTGGAGCATTCCCAC
>JANCMA020099061.1:0-15023 GCA_024336925.2 Zoanthus solanderi | reverse complement strand
CTACAGCACCCCAGCCCCCCATGTTCCGCCGGGCCTGCCAAAAAGAACATAAGATGTATTCAAAGCGCAATGCTTGTGGGATGTGGCTATAAAGATACTAAAAGCGGGTTAGATTTAACCTTGAACCTTGTTTAGTATATGCCTTTTGAGTTTGTGTAAAAATTTTGTACTTTAACGCAATCGGCAATGTTTTTTTTTAAAAAGGAGGTGTTCAAAGCATTGCATAAAAGCCAGATGTATTTATAAATGCATGGAAGAGTAAATTTAATGGCATCTCCAGAAGTTATGTGATATAAGTTCGATAATTGAAGAGTTGGTTTGGTAGCCCAATGAAAAATGATTGAAAGTTTAACGTTGTTTTTTGAAAAAATGATTTTGTTTTTGCTCCAAGGTTTAGTCCTACTTGTTTTTTGGATTCTGATCGACGACCGACTTGTGATAAGTGTCCAAAAGGATACGAAGGGCGGCAGTGTGAAAGGTACAGTGTTTATTGAAGATGGCTTTGAGAAAATATGAATTAAGTGAAAGAATAGGTGAAGCTACTAATGTGATAAATTCTATGGTGAGTTTTTGGAAAAAGATGGTTTGATAAACTTTACTATATGAAACAACCAAAACATGCTTATATACAATATTTTAACGGTATTTTGGTTTTTGAAGCATTATTATTTTTAGTTTGTTGTATTGTAAAAGAATTATTTGTCACAATTCTCAGTAAATTAATTGAAGAAATAGGTGAAGCTACTGATGTCACATCTTTCTAAAAAACTGAATAAATCTTATTGCGAATTGGTGTAAAAATGTTTAAAACTTAAAATTATAACTGTTTTCTTTGGGTAAAGGAAGTTGTTCCATGATACTTAGGGGAGGACCATTTGTTTTTAAAGGATGGGGGAGAAGGGTTAAAAGATTTAGTCCCTGCAAGATTTTTTTTGTCGCCCAGGCGAACAAGCAAGAAATTTTTTTCTCCGTAAAAGTGTAGCGCTAGAATTTTTTTTCCTAATATTGGAATTTATTGTTTTGGTGTTTTTCTTGCTCGTTTTTTTTTCTCTCGACTATATACTGCTTTCTCCCACGATTGCAGGAATCTTTTTCAAAATCTTCTACCCCTCCCCCTCAAAAATCAAATGGTCCTCCCTGTAACTGAAAGGAAACCATGTATTTTATAATATTACATTGTTTTTGTGCTGAACTAAAATCTTTCTTTCAAGCAACTGTTATTTCATGCAATAGAAATATGTCTAGTTCACACCGTCCCTATTTGGCCTTTAGTTCCCTGTATCTAAAACAATAAGCCCTGATCTTTCTTGATTTTACAATTGTGGCACTGAGATACCAAGAATATTTTGGTATCCAAATGCTGATGCCTTTTGTTGATGTGGCTAGGTCACTGCGCACGTTCTAGACATCAATATTATCAAAGCAATTCAGAAGCTGGCTTGGGTAGCGGCAGGCGGAGTATTACATATGGCTCAAGCAGCGCCAGAGGATATCCACAAGGTACATGAAAAGGTACGCTCCTTCTTTCTTTAACAAACAAACAAACAAACAACAATTTATTAACACTCAATAATTAACATAACATTAATTACTTGAAGATTAGGTTAACCATAATTTTTTATATATAACCATAAAGGCTAATCGAGACAGGTAGCCTTTAGACAATGATATTAAAAATAGGTAAGCTATAAAGTTAAGCGGTAACATGTTTAACGGTTTGACGTCGTTTCGACGTCTCCTAACGTCATTTTCAAAATCAGAAATCAGCTGACTTGCGTAGAAGATATATGAAACGCCTAAGCAAAAGAATTGGAGTTGAACTAAAGCCGATCTTTACAAGTAAAAAACTGAAGAAGACCTAAAGCCGAAGGAAGTTAAACTACCTGTTACAAATCGACACTAATTTGTTGTTTATAAATTCGAATGTAATTTGTGCGATGCGAATTATTTGAGCTGCACAGTTCAACACCTTCATCAACGCGTAGCAGAGCATAACATCTCCATTGGTCAACACCTTCAGCGTGAGCATGCCAATACATCTTCAGTCATTGAATCTCAATTTACAGTGCTAAAGGAATGCAGAAGCAAATTTGATTGCCTTGTCTACGAAATGCTAGCGCTATTCATTCAACCAATTGAACGTTCAATCGGATTCTATTTGTGCCAAACGTTTTGCATGATACGTTTAGGTTATTGTTGTTTGTTGCGAAATTCAGCCAAGCTTGAACAATCAACTTTTGAGTTAATTCTGATTAGTACATTGGGAAGATTGAAATATATTTATTCTTTCTTTCATCATTCGAAATTTTCCCAGCCTTGAAAAATACGTATTTATTTGACCCACGATGTAAAGCTCATTTATTCTTGTTATATCAGAAAAGAGTTGTATAGAATAAAGCAAGAATTTCCAGGTTGTTTCACAGGATCCGAAACTGTCTTAATATCATTTCCATAAAGAATAGCAAAAACTATTGTTTCTTTTTTAACTTTACTTGTATTTAAAAATGTATTGGTTCGAATTAGTCTCTTTAACAGTTTTAATTGAAAAATTTCTTTTAACAGTTGGCATTGCTTGTTCTGTATTCTAGGCTTATGGAAAAAACTTGGAAAATGATGATATCTATGTTGCCAGGGAAGCATTGGAGGTATATAAAATTACTTTTTCCAGGTGATATTGAATTAGGTTTTTCTCATCAACATGTCTAAAGGGCTCCTGACCAAGATATTGAGTCTGCACATGTGCAGTATCGTTAATTTCAGCCAACTGTAGTATAATTTGTACATATGCTCGCTTTTATGTTTCAAAACTAAACAAACATAGAGTGGACTAAAAAAATTTTTTTTAAAAAAGTTGTTTCATCTTGTATTTGCAATATTTCTCTTTCAGACATGATTTGCAAACCACGAATTCACTACTGTTTAGCATTGAATAAACTAATATCAACAATCAATCAGAATCCACATAATGCCAATATCCTAGACAACCAATCAGAATGCTCAAAATGTCAATATCATAGACAACCAATCAGAATGCACATATGCCGATATCTTAGACAACCAATCAGAATGCACAAAATGTCAATACCATAAACAACCAATCAGAATGCACATAATGCCATTATCATAGACTACCAATCAAAGTGCACATATTGGCAACGGAGTTTGTGCATACTAATTTCGGTAATTAACCGTCTTTTTATAAAATCAAAATGATTTGTGTCTTTCAAATACTTTTAACACAGTCACTTTTGATGTTTGGCAGGTCCTAACAGTATCACTAGCCCTGTTCCCAGATGCTCTAGAGATACTGAGTAAAGACAAGGCCTGGCAGTGTTTTATCATAGACCTTTTAATTCTTTGTCAGAACAGGTAATTTTGTGTTTGTAGTTCAGGAATGGTGCTTTGCTTTCTTTGATTTGTTAAAGTTAGGCGTCCATGATACACTGCTGTTATTCAATTAACTGTGTGATAAAGTCCGTGTGTCATGACCAAAAATAACGATTTCTTTCACCATATCATGATATGCGTTCCTCTGGCTCAGTGGTAGAGCGTCTGACTATTGTACGGAAGGTCATGGGTTCGATTCCCATCTGGAGTTTTCTTTGTCTCCACATTCATTCATATAATTTATTACTCGTGCCTGGAAGGGGCACGAGTATAGGAAAACCCTCGGTTTTTTCGTTTTTGTGTTACAAATTTCCAACACATGCACAGATTAGTGTCTTCGCCCTTGTGATTAGTAGTTTGGTTGCTCCACTCTCCAATCTTGTTATTTTTAATATTTTTGTTGCGTCTTCTTTTCAGCAAATTGATGCTGTTCAGGTTTATATAAAAGAAGTCGGAGTTGCTTGGTTACGCATGTGGGATTTGATTTTTCCCTTCGTAATTAATTATAAATTTGTATTTTTTTTTTGCTCTACTTGTTTATTTGAAGATGAATTGGTATTTCTAGAAAAGCTTCTAGATCAAAGAAATTCTTATTATCATCATCATCATCATCATTTACTACAAAACGAAAAAGCACAAAAAATCGAATGCATAGTAGACACTTATGTCGCCAAATCAAAATTACCAATAGAATGGAATATTTTACATACAAATGGCTCCGAAACTACTTAAAAATCGAGAATAAAACTGGAAAGTTCCCGAATAGCGTAGCTAGTCGTAGAGGCCGAGAGCAATTAAAGATTAATTTCACAACTGCTACTCTTTTCAAAGTTTCGTCTAAATATGTCGTGAGATCGAGTATCCTAGTGCTCTGTTTTTTTAATACTGTAAATCATCTTTTCTTTTCTTTTTTCACTTTTTTTACTTTTTTTCTCAGCTGTAAACCTAAAGACACTAGGATAATTTGAAGTTTTGAGACATTTTGGTTTATCAAAAAAAAACAAAAATTTTAAGTTGTCTCAAATTCAGTTCCCAGTTCGGTTACTGATTCGATTTCTTTCCTTTCCTTGGTGACATATCCCCTCCCATCAAAATTACAGTAATTTATATTTCTATAGCAGCAAGTTTCTTTCTCATTTTTCATGGATTCAATTTATAACTTGCAAGATCCGGCACGAGTAAGGCTACTGGGTAGCCTCTTGTTATTTATTAAATGATTGTTCTTTTTTCTTTCTTTTAACTGATTGGGCTGAATTTTCATGTCCTCTACGCAAAGTAAAACTCAGGATTTCATCAGATATATACTTTTAGTTTGCAAACGACAATGGAATTTTACCCTGCTGTTATTGATAAACGTTGGCATATAGAAATTGTAGAAAGCAGCTCCATGATTTAATGTACGTTATTGCTTTTACTATAAAGATCAATGCATCAATACAAAGAATGTTTATTTTTTGAGGCTATAAGTAAGCGATTATGCAAATTATTACAAAGTTTTCTTGTTAACTGTTTAGAAAGTTTAAGATTAACATGATAACGTTACTTGTTAAGCTTGGGCGTTTTTCACAGAATGTCTAAGGCCTTCTTGCTTTAAAATGAGAAAAGCATTTTCCTGTATGAAGAAAATTAAAGCAGTCATTTTAAAGCATGTTAGCTTACACAATGGAGAATCTAAGCAAACCATATTAGCCATTTAAAACGGAACCTCTTCGTCATGTTTTTAATTTGGTAACTGTAAGAACCAAGACAACCTCGCTAACACTTATGTTCAGTTAAATCTCTGTAAGACTTATAAGGTACTGCTAGGTATCAGTGGTAAAAATAATTTAACTTATTATGCTTAAATTATTGGTATATTTAGTTCATAAAGAACTTGCTTGTTTATTTTATTTTTTTCAACTTTTTATTCAAGCAGGGCTATTAGGATTGGTGCAGCGGAACAATTCTTTCTCATTGCAACTAGGTGTTCTCAAGGAAATATGCCGCTCATCTTTTTCATCACTCTTCTTTTCACGGTCTTAATGGTATGTCGTAGTGTTTTATGTCTACTGCTTGTTGCTAGCTTTATACAGTTAGTATTGAATATGATAAAAGCCCTAAAAAGCCCCCCTCTCTTATAACAACCCTTCTTTAATTAACCCCGCTCTTGAATAATCCCACCCTCTAATAAGCCACCTCTAATGAGTCCTCCCTCTCTAAGTACAAGCCTTTTTCTCTAATAAACCCACTTTGTAATAATTCTCCCTCTGCAGTAAGCCATCTATATAATAAGATTTCTCTTCCCCACCTTAAAAACGAAGGGGCAAGAATTGAAGAACAATTATGTCAAAGTTTAATGTTTTCTATTTTTAATATTGACAATCTGAAACTTCATGCTTTTCATGTTTTTGATGTTGACGTTTATGACATTATATAGTACAATTTCCATCTACAATAGTATCTGATTCAGTTTTTGAATTGTGGTTGTTATAATGCGCTTTACCCATTCACCACAGTTTTTACAAAAGTAATCACATGTATTAAATCTTGTACAATATTTACAGAACACCGTGAAGGATCATCCAAGCTCATCTCATGAATACTTTCATCTTTTGTGCAGGTTCGTTGTCTCTTGTATTGTATTGTCTTATCTTGTATTGTCTATTACGGTTATGGCATGAAATATATTTACACGGTCACACGCAAATGCATTCTATATTATCTTGTCTGACAAACACAGTCTGTTTGTTAGCTTTGTTATGATGTGCACCATGTACAAAAGCTTGTAACCAAGGTAGTTTCGATCTTCATCAGGAATGTAACTGGCTTACCTCATGCAATGCCAACGGTCGCATGTAGACTAACAATTATGAATTGAGATGTTAAAATGTTAGCACTGCACAGCTTTATAACATAGTAGCTTTGAGTTTCTTACAATAGCCACAAAAATGAAAACAAGTGCGTGAAAGTGCATGAAACTGTATATTGTGATGGTATTTGAAGAAGATATATATGGCTGACTGAGAAAAGTTACTCTAAATCCGTAGAGTATGCGCTATTTTTGTTTCAAACATATTTAAAAATGTTATCCAATCTGTCCTTTAGCAGAACTCGAAGAAGAGATTTCGAAGTGTAATTAAGTGGTACTTTTAGTACCAAGTTGAATATTTGAAGTAACTAAGTTTTCTTCATTTACAGATTGTTAAATCACGCCTATCTAACTCAATGTCCCCTGCCAGCTGCAGAAGTTCAGCTCACTAACGAAATAACCTGGCTAAAGAAAACAAAGGTAAAAAGGTTACTTGGGATATAGTAAATTTAACTGCAGTGACAACATTCTTTAGTTTCATCATTTTAATTGAAATTTATATGTTTCGAGGTGTCTCGCCTCTTCAGAGTATGGCCGTTAGCCAAGCGAAAACATTAAATATAATCTAAAGACAATAGAATATTAAATAACGTTGCACTAAACTCAAGATAGATTAAATATTCAAGGAGAGATTCACATGCATGCGTACTTGGGATAAATTGATTTCGTAGTTTTACTGAAACATCTAATACCAAACTTGGTAGGGGTCCTAATTGGTTCTTGATAACAACAACAATCTAATATAAACAAGTAGAAGAACAGAAGACGTTCTTATCTTTCATTTACAAACATTACAAGACCAGTCATTGGACAGCCCCAGGGCATCTGACTAAAAATTCAAACTCATTAAGATATACAACACAATGTTTGAGTGTTTATTGTACGGCAGGGTTTCCTTTTCAACTGAATTAGCAGTAGATAAAGTGTAACATGCTATTGTAGAAAAACTTAGTTTCTATTGACAATCATTGCATGAGTGGTCTCCTTTCAAAAAAGAAAAAATGCGAATACTTCGCAAGAGGAGGCACAATTTTATATTACCAGCTGTAAAAACGGAGCGTTTCAAAAGATGTTTTATAAATAAATGTCTCTTTAATTTTATAGAGGAATTCTACATTAATTGTTTTGTATTTGTAAGCTTGCATGTTTGCCTGTGCATCTGTTTTAATAAAGATCTTGTTGTAAACAGGTATTGTTTGGGCGGGCATGGTTGGTGCAATTGATAAGATTTCTGCCTTCTGACCACAAGGTCCCCAGTTCAATCCTGGCTCTGCCGACATTTGAATATTTGTGTGACCTTCTTTTCCGCCTAAGCTAACTCAGCTATCCATCCATCCGGGGTAGATAAATGAGTACCAGCATCTGCTGGGAGCTAACCTGCAATGGATTAGTGTCCCGTCCAGGGGGAGTCAAAGACTCACATTCCCTTAACACTGCAAAAACCGGAAATAAGTGCTGGCTCCATGGGCCATGCACTAGGCTCGTAAAGGATTTAGCTTAAGATATTGATTACTAGGTAAGCACACTGACTGACTGTATGATGCATTTTTCACTTATTCGTGTTTTCAAACAGGACTCCATAATTACTAGTGCTGAAACTTACCCTGTTGTGGAGGACGCTTTACTTGAAGGCCACTTGGGAATTACTAGAGAGCTGCTTTTGTTCCAGAGCTCTCAAAAGAAATTTGCTGTTGGATCACAGAAGGAAGGTCCATGTTTAATCAGAGTACGTAGGCATCCTCATTTAGTTTTTTATGAATATTTTACAGAACTAGCCTAGTTCTTTATGGAACGTCTTTATGGAACCCTTGTGTTTAGAAAGTTTTAAAAATTTAATATCAAATAGTATATTTAAGATGAAACAAATACATGATATTAAGACAAGGAGAAACGCGGAAAAAACCCGAGCCCCAGATGGGATTTGAACCCACGACCCCCATGTTCTAGTCGGATGCTCTAACCAGTGAGCTATTGGAACTCTATGGTGAGCATTGGTCAATATCAAATAGTACAACAATAGTGAAAGATGAATGTTCAGTTGGACGCATTGAGATGCAGTTTTCAGGTACCTTAAGCAACACATGGTGTTGGTGGGGCATTGTTGGTGCTGTTTTAGGGATCTCAGTCTCCAGCCACTAGGTCCGGGTTCAGCCGAGTTTGAAACGTTTGAGATCTTTTCTGCCAAACATGATTCACATTTCCATACTTATGAGATAGGTAAAACAAGCACTAGGATTTTCTGCGAACTAATCTGTGATAAATTAGTGTGCCATCTAGGGGGAGTCAGGCTACAGAGAGTAGTTTAAGCGCCGGTGCGATTGCCCACTTAGCTCGTAAAAGGGTTTAACTAGGTATACAGCAACACACACATTTCATTCCCACCTAAAATTTTTGATTCTCTACAAATATAGTCTATTGTTCGCAGGGAAAATACATTTGTTAGCTGTATAAAACCTTTGAAATGTATACTCTTGTAACATGACTTAACTTGCCATCTATTTCAAAATATTTGAAACCTAGTATTATCTCTAGTTCCTGGTCATACTTAAACTTGCTGTTTAACCCCCTACTACAGGAACTTGTGGAGGAATTTATATTTTCAGCTTCAAAGCTAATCCTCGAAGCCAGAAATGGAAACGGTAATAAAGAAGCATTTCTTTACACTAAATCAAATTGAAAACTTTTTTATTGTTACCAAACTAACCGAAATCTCTGTGTGGTGTCCTGTTCTTAGATGAAGTATGGAACAAGCGTGCTATACCGATTTGTTCTACATCGGCTACTCTGATTGCTGCTTTTGACCTGTTGGTAGCACTCTGTACAAACTGTGTACAGAACCTACAATTGCTTGCTTCAATTCTGTCTGAAATGTACTATTCTGGTAGGTTGAGTTCAGTTTTGGATATCAATTGCATCAAACTGTAAGAAACTTTAGCAATGCAGCGAACCACGACGTTTCTTTAACACTATAAAGTGATTAAAGAAGATCAGAATTAGCGCATAAAATAAGTTGATCTGAAAACAATATGAAACTAGACAAATGTGAAAACTTATTGTTAATTGAACATCGTCTGTTAAACAGTAACTGGCCAGATTCCTTCAGATTAAGAATGCAACCAAACTAACTTTTTATATTTATCACCGAATTTTAACTTGTTAATTAATGGAATCCCTAAATAAGTCTATTTAAGTAATTTTTGTTGCTTATACTCTTTTAACCACTCTTGTTTTTATTGTATTAATGCAGTATATATTTCATTGTAGGTCATGATGTACCCTTAACAGAGTGGGAACATTTACCCCCCATCGGCCCTCGCCCTCATGCAGGATTTGTAGGACTAAAAAATGCTGGAGCGACATGCTATATGAATTCTGTGATCCAGCAGGTAAATCTCACATGAAGACACCTTAGGTGCATGTATTTATACAACAGACTTTGATTATGAAGGGGCGAGTCATTATCCAAAGGTTGAATATATGATCTATGTCCATCAGGGCAATAGAAAGGTTAAATTGTTTTATTAGCTAATAGCTAAACCTTTTCCGAGCTTAGTAGCTCATTGAAGCCAGTGCTTGTGTACTGTTTCTGTAGTGCTAAGAGGATGAGATTCTTGACTCCCCCTGGATGGGTCACTAATCCATTGCAGGTTACCTCCCAGCAAACGCTGGTATTCATTTACCAACTGCCAAACTGAAAAGCTGAGTAAGCTTTGATGGAAAAAAGGTCACACAAAGATTCAAGTCTCAGCAGAGCCGGGGATTAAGCCCAAGAGCAAGTTATACTGATTGACACATTTATTTTATCCAAAAAATATTGACGTGATTCTTTTGCATAAAAAATAGAAAATTAATCAGCCAAAGCGTCTCCTAGATTCAGTGCGAAATTCTCAAAAAACAGAATATGGCTGTGGTTTGTGGCTGTGGCTGTGGCTGTTTCTATGGCTGTTTTCTCATGGGGAATATCTGCTCTTGCTATTCCAAACTGGCTATAAACTGCTACCAGATATCTTAGTATGCCTTCCTTGAGCTCAAGCTAACCCCAACAAAAGCATTGCCCCGTCTCAGTGCGAGTGCTATATTATTGAGAAACAGAATATGACTGTGGTCCGTGGCAATGGCTGTTCTCTCATGTTGATTATTCTATGTACTTGCTACCCCATACTGACTAATAAACTGCTACCAGATATCTTAATATGCCCCCTTGAACTCAAGTGTAATACGAAAATGAATTTAATGATTCTTTTTTTTTACCAAGCTGTTCATGATCCCAGAACTGAGGAAAGGAATTCTGGCTGTAGAGGGTGCCGCCTTGCATGAGGATGATGAGATGATGGAGCCGGAGGATAAGTTTGAGACAGGACAGCGCCCTCGAGTAACAGAACAAAACAGCACTGCAGATGAGTCAAAAGAAGATGAAAAGGATAAAGACAGGGAAAAAGACAGCCCTTCACAAGATAAGGGGAAAAGTAAAGACCAAGAGCGTAAGGAGTATCAGGTCAATGTGCTGCGACAATTACAGTTTATTTTTGGCCACCTGGCAGAGAGCCAGCTACAGTTCCATGTACCTCGAGGATTTTGGAAAACGTTTAAGTGAGTAAAGTCTAAAGTCTGCCTTAATTTGCAGGCTAATCCTGTTTCATTCGTCCTTTAAAGCATAGCAAGAGTTAAGGTCAAAAATGACGATTTCTCAGTTAATGTTAAAGTACTGCAACTTATGATTAACAATTAGACTGCGAGCTTACAATTTCTATCACCTGATAGAAATCTATTGATGAGGGAAATTGAGAGCGACTATTCTAATTGTTTTAGTAGAAATCTTTGAAGAAGAAACAAAAGGAAGGAATGCCATATTGCATTATTTGTTTACATTCTGCAGGCGCTATCTATCACCTTATAGATAGCGTGTACGGTAGCCAATTGCAGTATTTAGGATAGTTAGAGACTAGATTTCTCCTAATATTCGTGTATTAGAGACCTGCCTTTTAGATTGCCTATAGTCCTTTGCATTCACTTAACCCCTCTTTTTCTCTAACATTGGCAGAACTCTTTTGGTTTTGCTGTTGCTAGCTCTTATTTTATACATATTTTGTATCTGTTTTCCATAGCGAGATGATTTGAAAAACCCCTGAAGTTTTTTCTACCGTTACTTTTGCTCTGAAAACATTGTTTTCAGACTTTGCTGAAAACAATGTGAAAACTGTGAATTGTCTTATACTTCTATGATTTGTGTTTATTCTTGATTTGTTTAACCCATTGTAGATACGCGATTGCTTTTAGAAGGACATCAGGAACAGCACAAAGTCCTGTATCTTTCCAATTGATTATATTTTTCTGTCCAGTTTCGTTTGTTTAGCTACACAGACTCTATAACAGTGTTATATAATTTGAAGAAATGAACTCTTTCCGATGTATTATAAATGAACACTTCTTCTTTCTTAGCCATAGATAACTTCCTTCCCTAAGCAGAATCTTTTTAACATTCAGGAAAACTATTATTTTGATGTAGGTTGTTGGGCGAACCAGTAAATCTTCGAGAACAGCATGATGCACTTGAGTTCTTCAACAGCCTTGTCGACAACATTGACGAGGGAATGAAGTCTCTCAGTTCACAACCAGTTCTCAGCAAGGTGCTGGGAGGCACCTTTGCAGATCAGAAAATATGTAAAGATTGTCCTCATAGGTAAGGATTGAATCCTTTTTCTAACTTGTTTTCTTCAAAAGGTCTCTTTTCAACTGTTATTGCTAATATAATGGTCAGTGAACATAAATGGAATGCTGCGTCGGTGTTTCTACAGAAACAATTTTATAAATTGATAAGTTTTACTCTGTACTGAGAAGAATTTTGGAACTGACGTTTCAGTGAATATCTTTGCTTTACTTTGCAAGTTATTTTCTCACAGGAGCAATTATGTTTAAACTGTCTTGTAGAGTGCTGTTTGAGCAATGAAAGTCGGATGACTTTTCATTCTGAGGGTTATTCTGGTGACAACTTTAAGTTTTAATTCGAACAAAAACTTTTTTCAGGTACTCACGAGAGGCGCCTTTTATCACGTTGAACGTAGATATTCGCAATCATCAGCATCTTCTAGATTCCCTGGAACAATTTGTGAAAGGTGATCTGCTGGAGGGGGCAAATGCTTATTACTGTGAGAAGTGTGATAAAAAAGTGAGTAATAGTTTCCATGAACTTCTTGTTACTGACGATACAGTAGAACCCCACCTAACATATACTTCGTTATTCCGGCGGCCATTTTCAGCCTCGTAAGCAGGATTGTAAAGCTAAGCCAGGTATACTGACAGACCTGTGGTAGCTGGAAATAATCTTTAGAAATGTTGAAGGTTTTTGTTATATGTTATGTTGTTGTTGAAGCGTCCATGCAAAAGCAGCACAAAAGATTTAAAACATTCCTCGATTACTTGGTAAATCATGGCACAATACTGAACGGGGAAAGGTAAGGTCAGGATGTTTTATGGCGCCAGTTTGCATTTTTTCTTGTATCTTCTTTCTTGCTTATTCCTACTCTGTTTGTTTTTCTTTTCTGACTGAAAGAGTGTATTCTATGTTTTGAAATGTCATCCTACCGGTTAACACAACTACATTACTTTGACCTGTTAATGGTCTTAATAGCGGGGTTACTCTGCTAAGGTAAATATATGGGGGGAGATCTTGGCTCAGTTGTTAACTAAGCTTTCACATGCAACTAAGGTTAAGGTAGATCAGACACGGTTAGGATGGGAAAATAATTATCACAAGAATGAAACTGATTTGCATTTAAAATAGTTGAGGGGGTTTGTGTTTTAGCTGACTGAACACTGACTCTATTTCACACTTACAAACTAAAGTCAAGATCGGTAAAATTGTCTATTGTCGAACTAAATGCCCAGGGTTGAATACCAGGCTTCAATTCCACAATTCAGTTCCAGGGTTCTGTCTCGGGGTTCGATCCCAGGGTTCGATCCAAGGGTTCGATCCAAGAGTTCAATCCCATGGTTCAATCCCATGGTTCAATCCCAGGGTTCAATCCCAGGGTTCAATCCCAGGGTTCAACCCCAGGGTTCAATCCCATGGTTCAATCCCATGGTTCAATCCCAGGGTTCAATCCCAGGGTTCAATCCCAGGGTTCAAACCCAGAAATAAATACCAGGGTTCAATTCCAGGCCGCATATTGGTTTAACCGTTTTTATAGCCTTTTTTCATTACACCGACTGTAAGCCGTAACTTTTAGCAACCAAATCTCTCAGGGTTCTCTCAGGGTTATGACCCGGTGTTGTGGTCAGTCCTTGGTCACAGGGGACTTTAATCCTCAAGTTGATATTCACCCCAAACTATTGCAAAGTCTAGCTATTTTTTGTATTAGTACTAGAAACTCCTTTTAACCTGTTGAAATGTGTAACTTTACAGGTTGACACTGTTAAACGAATGTGTATAAAGACGTTACCACGAGTCCTGGCCATTCAGTTAAAGCGGTTCGATTACGATTGGGAAAGGTAAATTACACTATAAAGTATCAATCTTAAAGCACCAGGCACAAACCTAGGAGCAATAAAAGGGTGTTTACCTAACACTGGGTTTTGATCGACAGTTTACTGTAAGTTTGATTTCTCACTATTTGTATTGTAGGTAATTTTTACTTGGGCGTATCCCAAAGGGAGCCCAAGTTTGAAAATGCCCTTCATTTTTGTTTGCGTTCAGTCACAAATCGCCGTCTGGGCGTTAAAACGCATACGTCCCTTTGCCAGGAAAGACGCCCAAGTTCACGCAGATATGCGTCTTGTTCTTGTTAGCATCATCTGGGAGCAGTTAACATTGTTACAAAATCGTAAACCATAATACTTTGTTAAATATGCAATATTTTGTAAAAGTGGCTTAATGCCCAGGCTTTAAACTTCACTTAAAGAAAACGGCTACAACTCAGTCTTTAGCAGAATCAATTTTCGTACATTGTGATACAGTAAAAAAGATTTGGAAAAAAAATGTTTGCTTTTCGTCAATGTTTGTTTTAGGTGGGCGCTTTTTGCAATGCTTAATACAAGCGAACTATATTAGCAAGTCTAGTGGAATACTCTTGAAAATTAAGTCTGCCCTGAGCTGTTTTCTAAATAATAACATTTGAGAATGGTTTAAAGATACAAGAAAAATCTTGTTGTAGCTTCAGTGGCAAGGAGTGACAAATATTTATTTATAGTGTAATATTTTTAAGTTGTTTTTTAGAAATGTAATCTCTAAACAGAAATTAGAAAATATCATCCAACGCGCTAATGAACTATTAATTTATATATGAATTTTATTCTTTGCTACCTTTGTGTGTGTCCTTTAAATCCTTAAAATCATGTAATTTCTTGCATTTTTAATTTTGCAAAACAAAAAAATAAAAAAATAAATAATAATAATAATAATAATAATAATAAATAAAATAAAATAAATAGAATATTAAATCAACGCCGCCCGAGGCAGGAAGCCCTAGCTAGTTTAGCGTTTTAGCTATTCTAGGGTTCCCCGCATCCAAACTTTGAAACTTTGAAAAAAACTTTCCCCTTTTTACCTCATGGATGACGTCAGTCTAAAATACTGTTACTGGATATTGTTTGAATTTTAGTCAGGCCCTGTTTATATGGAGCAGAGTTGACCCGGGTAGAAGGGTCACTCGCCTAACCAAGTTACCCTGACGGAGCTAACTTTCCATAAATTTCTTTGTAACGCGACGAGAACTGTTTACATGAGAAAAACAAACTCGACTCGGCTAGAAGGGTCACCCGTCTAGCCGAGTGGCTCGGTTTCGAAGACAGG
>JANCMA020098957.1:0-15024 GCA_024336925.2 Zoanthus solanderi | reverse complement strand
AAGTAATTGAAACTGAATATCCTTAATTGAAAAAATTCATCTTTAATTTTTATATTTTGTAATATATTTTTTAAAATAGTTTTACTGTTCATCTGTTAGTTATTTTATTTCATTTTATTTTATGCACGACCCCAGAAGCTAGTAGCTTTAACCGTTATCGTGTGGAAATAAAGGTTTATTGTATTGTATTTTATTGTATTGTATTGACATCTCAACTCTCTACCCTACCTACTAGGCTAGTGAGCTAGCTGTTGGAAGGTAACCCACAAACTGCAACAGTCAATCCTTGTTTAAATAATTTTTTGAAATATTCAGTAATCATCCAAACCATAATAACAACAATTATCAAGCCATTGAAGTACTTATATGCGTCTTGTCAATTATAATAATGTGGTCAACTGCAGCACTATTTCAACGCCGTTCTGGGCATGACTATGCACACAACGGCGCTTAACCTTAAAAAAAACAAAAAAAGAAACTATCATCCTTTAACTCTTGAACTGAAAGTCATTAAATAAACTATTCATGGCCTTGATTAATACTTCTATGCAGCTATATATTGCTAAAAATTAACGTGGCGGTTTGATTGATATATTCCATGGTAGAACATGTGAGTAGAATATAGGGCCCATCTTCTTCTTCAGTATCAGCTACTTATCTTGCTTCATCAGCTCAAAATCATCTTCAAGACCAATCCGCGGTCAACGACGAACGTGGGGTACCATTGGCTACCCCAACATGTAATATATCGTCAACTCCTTTGGGAATAATCACCTTGAAGCTAAAACAAAACTCTCTATATTTCTAAAGGCGAGAAAATAATTCTAATTCAGAAAGCTTTTACAAAGCGCACAAACCAGAAAGTTGTCTCTAATTTAATATTTGCAAAATACAAAGGTTATTGACACCTAATTCATGAATTGTTTTAGTTCTTAATGAAATTCTTGATTAGCACTTGAGGTAAAACATTCCCAACGCGAAGAAATCTAAAAACTTGATAAGTTGTTCTACTTATACAGTTATGCTATATTTAGAGCTACACCTACAACACAAACTGAAACTGAAACAACGGCTAAACTTTAAAAAGTTACATTGTCATTGTAAACAGGTACGTTTAAGTTTTGTTAAATTCCTATTGGCCAATTTTTACTTGTTCGTCTTATTTGTACACTCATGGGCCTAAAGAACTTTTCGCACGTAGAAAAAACTATACAATTTAATCACTCTATGTTGAAATGTTTGATAATTTGTTGCCGTGGGCAAAGAAAAGAGGACTTGTGAAGTTGCTAAGCTCGAAACGTCATCAGCTTCTTATACAAGTACTTCCCGACACTTTAAAAGCTTTCTTTGAAAACCATAAAAACATTTGAAACGCTAACGTCAGTAAACAACTTATTTCTTTTGTAGCTGCAAACACTACATAAAAACTGCTTTGTTTGTATTTGTTATGCTTCAGCTGCTACAAAACATTCCAGACTCGCTACGGACTAGTACGGGAAACAATAGCTTCTCGAGTTGCAGCTTTGACGTTTGTTTTCTGTAACTTTAAAGCTGCTGATTGCCATATTTATTTCAGGCTTTTAGCTACAAGTCCATGCTAGCTTCGACACATTTCAATAACCCCCGTCATAATGGGGGTTGTTGTCTCTAAGAAAACAAATTCTCGGACGAAAAAAGTTCAACAAACTGCATCCGTGGTAGCCGCTTTGAAAGTACAAAAATCAAACAAGGTTGAGTCTAGCACAAGTCACAATCTTCAAAGCAACAAGTTTTATTCCTATGATAGAGGTACTAGGAACGGCAGCGGAGAGGTGAACGTCATGTTTGCTGAAAGGAGACTTTCTGCCGACAAAAAGGCTATAGAATCACTGACTTATGGTTTGCCAGCATTAAAAGAACCGCTTGACAGACTTCCAAGCATCAGCGACAGAGGCATAACAGGAAATTTGGAGAAATCAAACTCTAAAGGGCGCGAAGATGTTGAAATTGTAACTATACCGTACTTTGGTGCTTGGGACAACAGAGTAAGTTAATTCTCTAACCTTTTTATTAGCAAAATTATAAGATATCGTATTTTAAATATCGGATACCCACAGACTTAGGGGGTATGGGTAGACTCCATTAATCACTCTCTCTGATACAATTTTATTATATATTGTTTTGTTGAATTGTAATTTAACACGTTGTTAATTCTAATTTCAGATATTGGCATGGTTTTGATATTGCCTACTATGACATAAAACTGGTTTTTAGGGCGAGTGTTTTGTCGTAATGTCAATGAGCGAGTGTATCATCAATTCTGTACAAAGCACTTTCTTTGGTGTCGGCTGTGATTAAATTTTTGTTATTTTCATGGAGCAGTGACGCTTGTGTTAGTATTCCGTCTCGTTACGCGGATTCAAAAGCTCTCACTAATCCATCTAACGCTAAAGAAACAGCAGATAAACACGGAACCCGTAAGCAAAAAGTTTCTTCAAAGAATTCATATTTTGAAAACTTTTGTTCTCAAACAAAAGATACAAATTATTTTCTGAGAATATTTACTTGCAACTTATTTTTAATCACAACTTAAGTTAAATGAATTTACAGGATTATAAAAATCCTATGCAGACCTTCATAATTTTGATAGGAGAATTTAAAAAGTTGTCATTTAGAACTATCTTCAAAATATAGCAAGCAGCTGCTGAGAAAAATCAAGAGAAATAGAATTTCAATTTTTTGCGGCTCTTTTTTGGCGAAAGAATTTTTTTTATCTTAACCCTTTTATAACACTAAACACGTCAAATGACACGATGCTAAATTCTCCCAACTAAATATCATACTTTTTTTATAAACAGTTTGGGAGAATTTCGTTAATTTGAGTACAGACAGAAGCTTAAGAATATCAAAATGTCTACCATCTATCATTTTATGAAATTTGACGCATAGCTGAGTTAGTTCGGGCTTTCTTTCTCTGTAGAGCACAGAAATTTTTTTGAAGCTGTAAAATTCTGATAAATGAATTTCACATCGTCAAGTCAGCCATTGTTACGTCACCCATGTGTTCGAAGGGTCATTGTACGCATGCGCGTATTCTTCACGCATGCGCTGTAGTGGAGCTGTGAATTGTGACAACTGAATGCAAAAAAAAAAAAAAAAAAAGCTTAATTTATAACTCGGGAATTTCTTCGAAAGCTTAGAAATAACCTCAGCCAGTTGAGATGGTTGAAAATAACTTAAACATAAAGTATTTTTTTAGGAAATGGAGTAATTCTTAGAAGTTATTTCTAATTCTTACAACAGTATTGAAAATAATGAATATTGAAATAAATAAAAAATGTTAATAGGTAAGTTTCCTTTTAAAAACATATAAAATGTTGCAAACGTTTTTGAACAATGTGAGCCTCACTAGGCTGCAACGTACAGTGGAATCCCGATTTCTCGAACCCTCGGTTTCTCGAACCTCCGATATCTCGACCCAAACCTTGAAATGAAGAGCGCATGGCACTTGCATGCCTTTACCATCCCCCAGATTAACAGCTTTATATTTATCGTATTTCTTTCCATTTTTGTGTATTTATTTTAGTGGATTCTCTAGTCGTCCCAATGAGGTATAACTTACATGGTGTTACCTCTAAGGGTACCCATGGCTCCAGCTAATCTGGCCTTGGTTCGAAAAGTTGACATAATTGCGACAAAACTGTGTATGTACGTGGATGTGTTGTTTGTGTATGCATCAAAAAGTAAGTTTTGTTTGTAATAAAATGTATGGACAGTGTGTGTAGACACAAAATAAACCAGATAAATAAATAAATAATTTTCTTTTCAAAGTAGTACGGTCAGGGATAGTTATATGTAGTAAATACTGTAATAAGAATATATCAGTCTTGAGGAGTTGAGGGAATTAGGGTTTGAATTTCGTTTAAATGATAAAGTTAGTCATAACTAAGGATGTAATTAGAGATCTTTTGATATATTTCAACCGTAGATTAGAGTAAAAGAGTGTATGAATATTGATAATGGTACCCGGGTATTTGTATGTTAAGGGGTTATATTAAGCTCCCTATTAGATGTGTTTCATCAGAGGCAAAGCACATCCGGAGAGAAAGGTTTCTAGTCTGGTACCAGACCTTTGCCTGACCTTCCTGTATCGAGTCCTTATAGGAAAGTAACGACAGTAATTAAAGAGATGATGGTGAACAGAGGTAGTACGAAAAAGAGATATTATTTATTATGATAACTCGAACCAAACCTTGAAATGAAGAATACGGCTTAGTCCCTCTGACCCGCGAGGGCTTAGTCTGTCTGACCCGCGAGGCCATAGTGCCCTATTTAGTGGCTGTGTCATTACAAGCACGCATGTGCAACACAGTTATATTCTATATTTTAGCCACACCCCACAAGCACAACGCTTCACACTGTCACTTGAAATGAAGAGTGCATGGTACTTGCATGCCTTCACCATCTCCAAGATTAACAGCTTTGCCTTTGTACGTTTTGTTTGCAAATAAAGGTCAAGATCTACATTAAAAAGGATGTATTTTTGTTAAAATTTGAATACTTACTCATAATCAGACAATACCCGGCCAATTAAGTGTAATTTTATACCACCTTTGATGATTTCTTGAACCAATTTGCGTTTCCTCCTCGGGATTCCACTGTAACCATTTTTATAAACAATGGCGAAGATAACTCAAAAATATAAATGTATGAAAAGATGAATAATATTATTATTAGATGATTTTTGCGTCTGTAGGCCTTGGTGAGTAATTAGCCAAGTAAATTGGAAGCGTGCAACTTAAACCCTTTGGAGATAAACATATAGAGCGTTGTTCGTGAATCGAAGCTAAACCAAAAACACATTAAGATTAATTGCTATTCATTTTAATCTGTGTTTACATCATAACCAGGTAGAGTTTGACGAACTGTGTACATTATGCGGCGTATTCAAGTCCGGCCAACCAGTCCATCCATGCAGGGTGTGCGTCAAGGTGTTTCACAAAGAATGCCTAAAGAAGCAGGGTAAACTAAATGGCGAAGTTGAACAGAAAGCTTTTGCTCGTGCAAACATAGCAGAAGGTTGGAGCTGTCCCAAGTGTGTAAGTTAAAGTGATTCGGATGAACTTAAGAAAAGATCTTCTTGGTTGTAAACTGTGGAATTTTAGAAATTGAAAAAAAGCAGCTTTAAATGAGGCTTCAACGGGATTCGAGCCCGTAAACTTTGTAATTCCGGTACAGCGGTTTTACCGCCATAACTTGAAAGACAAGGATTAATGTGCAGAACAGCTGAATTGTATGAATAATAGGGAAATATTGAAATATTGAAGAGGAAGCAAGGACGACCAAAGAAGACGTGGAAGACTTAAGTGGAGAAGGAGAGCAAGAGTGTTGGTTGGGAGAAGGAGGATGCCTTGAGTTGAGCGAGATGGAGAGTGGGAGTTGGAGAGACTGCTGTTAGAGTGGGGTAAATCCGGCCATCCCCGTTTACGGGGATAAACTCGGATCAAAATTGGATGATGATGATGATGATGATGATGTCCTTCTTAACAAACATGCAAGGTGTAAACTTGATTTGTCAGGTTTTCACGTCCTTTCAGACAAGGACAACGTTAAACCGTAGATCAAATATCAAGTAACGTGAAGAACCCACGCACTAGTCGAAGAGCAAGGAAGTAACTCCCTCGTTGTGTTCTGTCTGTTTCACTGAGTGTATTCCTTTGGCTTTTAAATATATGTTAACGTTAGCAAAGTAAGCTCCTCTATAGAATGAAACTTGCGGGACAATTCTGTATTATATTGTTGAGCACTCTACGTTTTGAAAACGCGTATGTCTTTTCTGTTGTCTTTCAGACTTAATATCCTTTTGTCGTATGCTTTGCTCACTCGTTCGAGCACTGGTATTCAGAAAAAACTTACGCCACTGACGTGTCAGTGTGATATTTATTAATTACTCTTCGAGCAGTAAATTTTTCTCAGACTTTCTCAGGTTCAAGGACCCTCCTAGCTACAATGACGAGCTCTCAAAGAACAAAACAGTACTGTCTGCAGATTGAGTTTATATAAAGCATATACTTATAAAATGTTCTTTAAAACATGCAATTATTGTCATTGAAATAATAAATGATTTTAAAAATATTTACTATCATCATGTGTACGCACACACAGGAACTGCTAACAGGCCTTCTGAGTGATGAGGAGATGCAGGATATGATAGAAAACTTTGACCGACTGGATGTTAATCAAGGTAAGGCAGAACAAGTGACTTTCATCTAAATCACCCTACTGTTCGACGATTTATATTCTACATTCCTTTGAGCACATTATCAGAATTTTAGTAGTGCTCTCCAAAGTTTCTTACAGAGACCAGACCAATTTAATCCTTCGAAGCACCAACCAGACCGACCCTGTTTCACGAAAAGAAAAAAAAATCAGTTGTTTTAGGAAATATAATATTAACGTGTTGAAAGCTTAATTCTTTCATCCAAAACCGCTTTCAAAAGTTTTACTAATTAAAATTTAAGTTGTTAGTTTGGGCACGCTTTTCTAACGTATTCGTAGAGCAATTTTTTTTTTTGCATTTCTTTTCCGACCGACCAATCCAAAAGTTAAAAAATAAAATCCGTGTTTCGAAAAATCAAATTGGCCTGGCGTCGATACTTTTTCAAAAGATACTTTTTACTAAAAACACCAGCGAAACTACAAAATGTTTTTTTGTCATTTCGACAACATAATAGTTGTAAAGCCGGTGAATAACTGATAATAGCTATGTTGATTCATGACGATTGTAATGACAGTCATCGAGATGATGAGGTGATGAGGATAAGATGAAGGTGGTGATGTTGATATTTTTAATGGGGTTTGAAGATTGATTATAAAATAATTTGGATAGTACGTGCGTTTTGATTGGTCTACATGTGTGTTTTCATAGCGCTATGAAGCACGAAAATGACGTGAGCAATATGGTTGCCTGTCTCCAAGTTGTGAGAATTTGCAGTTTTATGAATGAAATTGAAGTAGACATACATATGCACTTCGTATATCGTCTTTCTCTTTGTTACGACGAAAAATGCTTTTATAAAAGAAATAAAATATGTCATCCGTGCCTTCATAGCCTGGTGAAAACCTCGGCAAAGTTTCTAAAAATTCTCGAGCAGCTGAAAACCCTCGACTGCGTCTCGGGTTTTCACTGATCTGCTCTCGAATTCTATCAAACGTTCGCCTCAGTCTTCACCAAGCTATGAAGACACGGAAAACATGTTTTATTTCTTAACTGAAACATGGTTCGGCCATGTGCTTTTCTCCAAGATTGTTTTTTAGCAATCTGGGCTGGGTAGTTCTAAGGGGGTTAAATTAAACCCTGCGTTAAGCAAAAATTAAAAAAGAAATTTCTTCTCTAAGAAAAGGTGCACGATTCTTTTAAAATGTACTGTTTGAGTTTTCAAGTAAAAAGCTTGTTAATCCAAAAATCACAGCTCAAATCCTGCGCTGTAAGATTTTAAACAAGAACATGGGTTAACCCTTAGTTAAGCAAAAATTTAATAAGCAATTTTTTCTCTAAGAAAAGGTCAACGATTCTTTTTAAATATACTGTTTCGATTTTCCAACGAAAAAGCTTCTTAATCCCAAAATCAAAGCTCAAATCCTGCGCTGTAAAGTTGTAAACAAGAACATGGGTTAAAAATTTAACCCTGAGTTAAGCAAAAATTCAATAAGTAATTTCTTTTTTAAGAAAAAATGAACGATTCTTTTAAAATATATTATTTGGATTTTCCAAGGAAAAAGCTTCTTAATTCCAAAATCATAGCTCAAATCCTGCGCTGTAAAGTTGTAAACAAGAACATGGGTCAAACATTTAACCCTGGGTTAAACAAAACTTCAAGCAAACCTAAACCCAAAACTGTCTTACTTGCATGCTTCTAGACTCCAAAAACATAAGACGAACCACGTAAAAGTGTTTTTAATATTCTAAATTTAGAATTAGTACTAAAGGGTTCTACTTTTCATCTAAACGATAACAAAGCGATATAGGAATTTTAACTTATACCTTTTTTATTATTTTCAGTTGTAAGTAAATACTGACAAGCCCCAAAGGGAGCATTAAAAAACACTTGTCATTATTAAAATAATCTTGATGTCTACCATGTCTTTTTAGGCCAAGTAGTTACCTTCCGGTGGTGTGCCAAAGGAGATAAAGAAATGGACAAGTGTAAATTGTTCAAAAACGCTTTGCCAAAAGTAGCCAAAATGGTTGGAGCTGACATCATTCCAAATTGCGTCGATGGGAACGATGTAGGTGGCTGCATGAAAAAAATTAAGAACGGCGAGGCAGATCTTATTACACTCGATGGTGGTGAAATTTATATCGCCGGTAAGCAAAATTTAATAAGCCCAAAATATTTCGTCTCAACTTATTAATAATTTGTTTAGTTTAAGTACTTCTTAAATTGTCTTCCTTTGGTCATTTTGAAAGCAGTCTTGCTTGCTTAAAACTTTATTTTGTTAGCTGTATAAAGCAGCACAGCAACTCGTATTGATGTAATGATAATGATAATAATTTATATAAATGTTCAAATACGCTTTACAAGCAAGTACAAACTCGACAGTCGAGAGTGTTAGATCATTCGCTGCAGCGGCTCACGTACAATTATTTATCAAGAATGCATTCAGCAAATTAGACAGACGACACAACATTGGAACCACTACCCTACTCTTTATGATAGATGCGTGTGGTTCTTTTAAGTCCCACGAAAGAGGGTCGAGAGATTTGGCCTACGTTTTCACGTCCTTATCCAAGAAGACGCGAAGGTCTAAATATTTGCAGATGTTAGAGCAAATGCGGCACATTCTCTTCAGTTATTTTAAGACCCTAAGTGTTGGTCCTGCCGGGAATCGAACCCGAGTCCCCGGCAAGATAGACTGGCACTTTACCAACTAGGCTAGCCAGACGGCGGTTAATATAAAGCGGTGTAAAAAATATATGCATGATACTAATAAAAAACAAAAGAAAAAGTTATTGTCCAACTCATGCTGACAATTGACATTTTACTTCGTCATGTGAACATAAACTAGCACGCTATTTCATTTTCTCTTTATTTGTTTTATGTTTGAAGGTTGAAGTTTTTTTCTAATCTCTGTAAGTAGTGCAGCAACTCAAATTTCAAACGTTTTTCTTTCAAGTAGTTATAGTCTGCAATATTAGATGAAATCAAATTTGTATTGAAAGCGCAATGCTTGTGGGATGTGGCTATAAAGATGAACTCGTGTAGAAAGCACAAACGTACTAGTAGCTAACTTGAAGCCTCTATATTGGGCACTATGGCCACGTAGTTAGGGGGCTTTAACCCTTTAAACTACCATAAAAAATAGTGAGCCTGATCGCTAGCAGCCGTGGACAGCGGGGATGTTAGTCAGAAAGTTTGAATGGAACCCCTATTTAGAAGGTACCAGTTTTGGCGTGGTTCATTCAGTCATTATTATAAAGCTAAAGATAACAGCATCAAACACTTTTGTATGATACTGAGGGAAGCCCTAAAAAAAGAAAGAAAGAAAGAAAGACTCACGCTCATCACCGCCTCAAAGTACAGAGGCAGCGCAGCTCAACGAGGTCGGACCGAAAGCATATATAATTATAATTAATTATAATAATTATTGTAGCATACAGTGTATCTGGTCTCACTTGACTTACTCGTCTGATTTCAAATTTTTGTTTTTGTATTTCTTGCCATCTTTCTTAATACTAGTGCTACCCTATATCATCTGTCACGAGAAGAAGATGGGAATGCCAGGTCATTAGAATCTGAACACAGGAGGCAAGTTAATAATACCTTGTTATTAAGAAATACACCAATGAACCACCAGGATTTCTTCAATGACCAAAATTTGGTATCCAGTGAAGATGCCAGTTTTATCTTTCACAATGTTGTCATGACTACTTTAATCTAGCCAAAGAATTATTGTTATACTCGTCGGGTATTTTATCGGTGTCTCTATAATAACAGAATAATAATTATTACATGTTTACTTGTGGATACAAATTTAATTTTCTTGTATGATTCAAGTCAATATCTCACTCGTCTACTGTGCTCAACTTAAACACTTGAAGATAAAACTTGTATTCTAGGATGTAATATCCTCTATCATCACCATCTTCTTTGTTTAACTTCCCTAGTTTCCCATTCCTGGGGTTGGATGTGATATGAGCTGCCACCACTGCTGTCTACCCTTGCCACATCTTCCGTGATGTTGAATTTCCTCATGTCTTCTTCCACTACCTTACTCCAGGTCTTCTTTGGCCTACCTCCAGCTCTATCACTTCCTAAGCATGTTATCCTCATCCCTAGCTACCTCACATCATGAGGAAATCAGCTCAACCTCGTTTTTCTTAATCTATGTTCAAGGTTCTCCACCCCACATCATCTTAATAAAATAAATAATAACGGCCTTGCTAATCGCCCTCCTTGCAGAAAAGAACTGAGTAAGAGGACGCGGCTCAACGAGGTCAAACCGTAAGCATTTTAAAGGTGCAATCATCACACACAAACACGGTTACAGATACATACACAAATGCTAGCCGCTTTACAGCCCATCTACAACCTTTGGAGCACAGCTTCTGCCCTCTTCATTAGTAATCCTTTCCTGCCATCTTACTCTTGACATGTAACTTTTAAACATTCTATGATCACAACTAGCTAGTAGTCCTAAAAGTCTTTCGGTGTAATACCCTCTCTTTATAATAACATTACCAGGAGTTGTTGATAGCAAGTGAAATGCTGTGAGAAGATAAAAGATAGAAGCACAATAAGCTTCTTTTGCAAGACCAGAACAGACATTAGTTTTTTCCTAAATTTTTCCCATCAATACATGTGCAAGGGAAGAGTGAAGGAAGCTTGATTAGAAAGAGAAATAAAGAATGATTTTGTTTATCTGGAAGTTTTTGACTTTTAAGATAATTTATGCCTATGCTGTGTCCTTCGATTTATCTTTTAGTCATTGTAAAGTCTCAGTGCAACTGTATGTGCATACAGGCTGATAATAATTAAGCAATGTTTTCTTCTTATTCAAAACTTGATGATCCATTTGCTTTCTTGACTAATACACATCCAGCAATTAATAAAATCACCTTAAACATGTTAAGTTTGGTAAAAAAGGAATGTAACATTAATTTTATTATAAATTTTGTAATAATAATACAGAACCTTGCTTGAGTGGCTTATCTACATAGGGAAAGCGGCAATGCGATTTGCCAGGTCAATATTTTAATTGACACAATGCTGTAGCAACAGCTGGTTATCTAGTTGACTGCAACTGCTCAAAATAATCTTTCCTCTGACAATAAAAAAAACTCAAGGTGAAAGAATTGAATATTGTAGCAAAATGTTAAGCATCCAGGCCCCACATGGTCAAATACAAATATGGTTGCTGACTCACTATGGCTTACAGCAACAAAAACATAAAAAAAAAACCCCTCAGATATTGGCTTACTGCTCCATTGATGCATTAATGTTGACAAGGACTACGAATGAAGCTTAATGCCTTGCCACACAAAATCCACCATTTCTCTTTCTTTCCCAAGGCCTTTAAAACAAAGTGTAACAAACTTTTTACAATTTTCTCAAATCGTAAGCACACAAGCAAGTTTACATCAGTTCATTCAAATGGGAAGTTCAAGCATGGTTGAAACTGGTGGAAAAGTTACAATCATGTTAGTAAGAATCCAGTCCCTTTAACCATTGCATCAGATAACATTGTTAATAACAAGTTAATAACAATAACAAGAGATTATCTTCCAACTTATAGGTTTTATCTTAACCCTTCCTGATCAAAGTTCAACTGGTTATTCAGGCCTGTCAGTAAAAAAAATAAGTAGGTGTGTAATCATTCGCTCACCTTAGCTGACCGAGGCGTGCGATGGCATGTAGTGACTTAAATGACTAAAAACAACAACGCAGGTGCTTGTAGATTTTGTCTGTTTTTTTACCGCAAAGGAGACAAACTATCTAGACTGCTTTCAGCAAAAATAATTAATTTTTGATACATTTCAGTGGGTTTTCCTTAACATGATTGAGCTCATTTTGTACGACAACCTCAACTTTTGAGGGACGACTAAAAAATAATTCTTGTTTGACCCATGTACAACAAGAAATTTTCCTTAAAACCGAGCCCTGAGAGGTGATGTTTTTTTTGTTGTGTATAAACTATGTGACATTTCTTAACTCAAATGTAAACTTAAAAGTGAGAAACCGTTTTGCATTTAAAACCAAGAAGATAATTAATACCAAGAGCGATAAATTATATATTTTAGGTGTGTGATGGATCGCACGTCTGGCTTTCGTTAGGCGTGTGAATAGACGTGCGCATGCTATCGCACACCTTTTATTGACAGGCCTGGTTATTTCTTTACTGCCATCTGGTTAGCCTAGTTGGTAAGGTGCCCGTCTACAATGCGGGAGGCTTGGGTTCGATTCCTGGCTGGACCAACACTCAGGGTCTCAAAATAATTGAGGAGAATTTGCTGCCTTTGTTATAACATCAACAAATGGTTAGACCTTCACGTCTTCTCTGATAAGGATGTTAAACTGTAGGTCCAAAATCCTGACCCTCTTTCGGGGGACTTAAAAGAACCCATGCATATCTATCGTAAAGAGTAGGATTGTGATCCAAATGCTGTGTGATCTGTCTCTTCTACTGGGAGCATTATTCCAATTTTTCAATTCCAGTTTTGTTCCAGGTTTATCCCCATAAACGGGGATGGGCGGATTTACCCCACTTTGGCAGCAATCTCTCCAACTCCCACTCTCCATCTTGCTCGATTCAATGCATCCTCCTTCAAAACAACACTCCTGCTCTCCTTCTCCACTTGCATTTTCCATGTCTTCCTCGGTCGTCCTTGCTTCCTCTTTCCCTTCACTTCAAACTCCAATGCTTTTCTCAAAACATGCCCATCATCCCTCCTTAACACATGTGTGTACCATCTTACTCCATTCGCTTTTGCCATCTGAACCACTGTTTCTTCAATCCCAACATCTCCATTAGGTCCCCTGTCCTTTCTTTTCCATTAGTTTTGCACCACAGATTACTCTCACCATGGCTCTCAGTGTCCTTCTCAAAATTTCCATCTCATTTTCCCACAAACACCATGTCTCACTCCCATATAACATCGCCAGCATTATTAATATATAAAAATATTTGTGAACGGCTGTAGCGGATGACCTATATAAGTCTCTCAACTGTCAGCTCTGTAATTGTTTGTAAAGCACATTTGAACATATATATAAATAAATGCGCTATATAAAATCAGTGCATTTTATTTATTTATTTATTATTTTTCAGACAAATTATAGAAGTAACTTTGGATGCTATGGAGAATCACACCGCAGAGGATCAGGTACTTCACATTTGATTATTAACAATTGTTTAATTGTATTTTACAGTTTAGAGTTATTAAAAATGTTTAATTTAAGCAAATGTGACTTTAGCATCTTTGTAAACTAGATGAGTCTAAAGCTATAAATGGAATGCTACGTTGGTGTTCCTACAGAAACAGTTTTACAAATAGTTAAGTTGTGGATTGTAGTCCTTCGTCGGAGGACTGTAGTCCTTCATCTCACCCTAACGAAGGGCTACAGTCTGAAGCATTAGCTGTAAAATTCTTTTCACTACAGTGTAAAACTTAACTATTTGTAAAATTGAGTCTGAAGCTAAATCATTTACGAGTTACTTATCTCCAGTTCGTATAAGGCCAAAGGTATGAGAGTCTTTGACTCCCTCTGCATAGGAGACTAATCCATCATAGGTTAGCTTCCAGCAGATGCTGGTACTCCTTTACTGACCTAGTTACCGTGGTTTTAAAAGGGAACTCAAAGCTCAATACATCACTTCCTATAATTCTGATAATTAAGAACCTATTAATTTTTTCAATATATTAGTTTTATTTTATTTTGATTTTGCTAAATTTGTTTTTTTTCCTCCTTCTTCGATTCAATATTAATTCAAACTAAAATGGGCAACGACTAGTTTAGCTTGTATAGTTATTTCGGGTGTCCAGCCACTGTAAATTAGTTTAATTTCTTCCTTTTAAATCAAGTAAAATACCTAAAGTGGAAATAAATTCTTGTTGTTGTTGTTGTTATCCCCCATGTGGAGGTAAATATCTATTTTTTGGCACCGACACTGAGGCGGATAATTGTTTTAGTATTAAACTAGCAGGTGAATAGCACTTTTCATATAATTTCTTTCAAAAAATTTTAAAAACTTATGCAAAAACAAGTTTCACAACCAGTCTTCCGCAATCTATCTCACGCGCGGACAATCAGACTGCAATCAATTTTTTCACGGATGAGTGACCGAGGTAAATAGCGCTGGATATTCGGGACTTGATGAACCAATCAGATCGCGCGAAAAGTGCAATTCACCTGATAGGTTAATACTAATAAGTAATAGTCATCAAATATAGAAAGTGCGTGAGTGCTAGAAGCTTATTGGAAGGTACTACAATAGGCGATAAGTCCACAATGGTATTGGCTCTGTTTTTTTGTTGTTTTTTTTTAATTTTCGTACTTCAATCCTAAAACAATTAAAATTAGCATTTTCACGCCGTGAACGAGGCAATTTATTGAACATTGTGCAGGCGTTATTTGAAATGTTCCCCTTCTAATTGGAACTTTTGGGAATTTAAGCAACGAGGACAGGCACGCCAACGACAATCACATTTCTGGTTAGGACTCTCTTGAATTTTTTGCAGAAAACGATGGAATGTTTAGCTTCATAAAGCTAAATAAATACTGAAAACATTTTTGTTACTACGTCCTTGCAGTCCCAAGAACTCGAACAAAGGTCTTTTCACATTTTAATATTTGCGACAACTCCGTGCAGATCCTCAGCACGATGTATTCCAACGTGCAGTTATTGTATTTAATATTGTTCTTTCCCGAAGGCGTCACCGTCGCCGTCCTCATTGGTTAAAGTCCCTTTTTAACCCTTTCAGTGCCAGTTGTATTTTTAAATTCTCCCAACCTGAGCCCATACTTTTCATTAAACAAATTTGAG
>JANCMA020098851.1:0-15025 GCA_024336925.2 Zoanthus solanderi | reverse complement strand
CGGATATGTGTTGGAGTCGGTATTGGGTTACAACTTTGAGCATGATAAACAACTAGCCTTTGGCTGGCTTTTTATTACTGCTCCTTACACCGTACTGACGAGTCCCAAAAAGGACAAAACAGCTGTCTACGGTTGAAGTTGCTAGCTTAGTCCGAGCTCTTGCTCATATCGATTCCCTGACAAATTAATTTCAACGCAGTTTTCCAGCTATTCAGTTCATTTCACTCATGTTTCATGCATTTCGTGGCTGGTTGATCTTCTTACATCCTACGTGACGCGGCATTTTGTTCACGGTATTCATTTTATGCAGTCTATATTTCTTGGATTAGAGCCCCAATTTCCTTCTTACAACTACAATACTAATTCAATTCTTCAACTGCAATTGATATAATTTAGACAAACTTTATTGCGAATTGTAGAAAAAGCAAACCGGTTGTTTTGTAAAAAATTTTAAAACATCTTTTCTTTTCCTTTTACACAATCGGTGAAAAAGCAAACGAACAAGATAAGTAAGCGAACCGTATAAAGGCAGCGGGGGAAGGTGACAGCATTTCGGCCAAAAACAAAAGCCAGAGAGAAAAAAATTACCACTCAAAAAAAATCTTTGTTCTGAAAACAAAAAGTTTGAAACTTTTTTTTGATCACCTGGTTTCAGGATTTCCTAAAAGCCCACGACAGACATTTTAAAGGTTCCGAACCTGAAAGTGAGAAAGCGAGGAGGAAATGGCTCCAACCTCTACCCCGTTTACCCCATTCGCCTACTTTTCCTATCAACACCAAAATAAAAAAATACCGGTTTTGTTAGCCCTTACCCATAACAACTACTGAAAAGCATATATAATCACTAGTTAAGCTGAAAAGCATGTTTCCTATACAAATGAATCTATCTCTATAGATTACCGAAGTGATGACGTCACAACAACTTTATTTGTGAACTCACTAGTTTGGTTGTAATGTTCAGAAAGAACAAGATGAAAAATGCCTCCATGCCGAAACTAGCATTTTGCCACCAATCAGTGATGAGATACTGCCACGGTTTTGCTCTGATGACCTCATACAAATCCTTATAAAAATTGGCTTGGTTCCTAACGTTAAGAACCAAGCCATTTTTAGAAGGATTTATGTAGAGTCATTAGAGCATAACCGTAGTAATATCTCGCCGCGGTAATTTGCATCAACATGCTAATTTTTGGCAAGGATACATTTTTAGTCTTGACCTATTGGATGATCTTAACCAATCCCATAAGTTCCAAATTTTTATTTTTGTGACGTCACACTTTACCACTCTATTGGCTTTACAATAATCACAGGTCGCCCAAATTAGGAGTTAGTGGTGGCTCGATAGACTTTGTCTGGCAATAATGCTGCTACAAATGAACACTAAATCTGTTATATATGTAAAAGTTTCTGTCTCATAGTATTGGCAACCTGTGCAACAATCACGCCATCTTGCTCTGCTTGAATCTTTGATGACCGAGTAAAATCTCCTTTAAATGATGGTTATAAAATGGAACGACTTTTAATATTTCATAGACAGATAACAAAACATTTTATATTGTGTCTTTTTCTTTGCCTTTTATAGAGTTTTCTGGAACGAGTATTATCTCTCGTCTCAGTACCCTCAGGAGCTATTTCCGGTACCGTTTGAGCTGCCGATTATTCAGGACCCTGCCCTGCCAACTCACAACGTAGCTGCTGACTTAGAGGACTGGGAACAGTTTAGAAAAGAAGTCAAGCATTGGGTGCTAACCCTTGGGCGCTAAAGTTCTAGAGACAAAAACCGCCTTCTAGGGGTTAGATTGGGAACGATCACAGAACTGAACACTTGCCAGTTGTATAACATAATGTAGGATAGCTGAGCCCCACTCCTTTCCCCTGTGGTATCAAAACTGATATTGATATTGAGCTTGTAACGCTGTGTAGGCAACTGAAATAGTTGAGAAGGGAAACTTTTAAACTTTGAAAGGTTGAAGTCTTTTTCAGGCTCCTTTTTCGCAATTCTGGCACGTTAACATGTGTGTGGTCTCTTATAGTTGTTCCTTGAAGCCTGCTTCACACTAGCGACGTAATCGCAAGCGCAAGTAAAAGGAAAATGTTGTCTTTCTTTTGCTTGTTTTGCGCTTGCGATTGCGCTTGTGTCAGAAATCTTCTATCGGCAAAGCGTAAGCACAATTGCAAGCGCAAGGCAAACGCAAGGCAAACACAAGAAAAACAAAATTTCCATTTTCTTGCGCATGCGTACCCACTTTGCGCTTATGCTTACTTCGCTAGTGTGAAGCAGGCTTAAGACACTGAAAACTGCATATTTTTAGCAACATGGTTGAAATATGGTTTGGCCATGTGAATTTCTACAGGATAGTTTTTCTGTCAATCGGTAGTTTAACTTGTCAGTGAACGGATATGTTGCTAAGTTACAGCTTCTGAGCATGAATAAACAGTTGGCTTTTATGCTGGCGATTTATTGTCTGATCGCTACATCGTAATGACGAGTCCAAAACAGACCGAAACAGCTGTCTGCGATTGTAGATACTGGCTTTTTCCGAGCTCGTATTCATATTGGTTCACTGACAAGTGATTTTCACGTAACACATCAGCCATTCATTTATTATTCATATTTTTAGCCCTGTTACTGCGTGCTTCTTATACGACCTCCTTTATTGTTAACGGGCTACAATTGCTAACTGACCGAGAAGATCGTCAAGGCAGTAAGAAAAGGATGATTACTAAATTTTGTGTAGGGGTACTTTTGCTTTGTGTAATTTCAATAGAGGAATTTGATAGTTCTCTTTGGGACACCAATGATGTAGCCAGTCCGGCTTTGCTGTAGGCTTAGACACAAATATCCGGATATTTTTTCCAATATTTAAAAAGATATTTATTTCCTTATGATGTTTGGAAATTTCTTGGAGATTGATTTTTTGAGTCTAATAGATTAGTTTTTCATTTGAAACGGAAGTGTATCTGCTTTGATGTCCGCCAAGCCTAATAGCAATTGAGCGATTTTGTTCCATGGGTAACATATCCCATGAATCTACTGTGAGTCAGCATTAACGGACTGATTACGTGTGTTTTGGACTGAGCAAGCATAAATTATACGTTTTCATTTTGTTTCTATGAATTCTCTGAAAATTTTTACTGAAAAGCATTTTTTAAAAAGGCTTACTTTAACCGAGCTTAGATATCTAGGAGAAAATATGAGATATTTTGAAAAGAAATTAGAATTTTCGGAAAGTTCCTACTTTAATTTGCTGGCTTGATGTTTCTTGGAGTAGTATGCAAGCGTTTTATTGCTTTTATTGGTATGTTTTGTATTCTTTTTTAAAGCAGTTATTTTAATAAGCTGCTTTCTTTTTCAGAATTGTAGTCCTTCTAACTTGTATTAGGATACAGCATTCGATAAAATGGATTTGTTTGACCTCCTACTAACAATTTTTGGGGGCAATGTTAAAATGTTTATGATATGTTTTATTTTCGTGCCTAACACTTGTTGTTGTAAGGTTTCACATGTTCATGTTTATTTTCGATAATTAACTGAGGAGTTTATAAACTTATAGCCATGCATGGTTATATGTACTTACGAAAACAAGTTTAGTCCTTGTAAAAGGTTTTTTAGGTTTTAGAATCCTCTTCAGCGGTTCACGAAATTTAAAATCCAGTAAAGAAAACCGGAATCAATTGGGACCGCAAATAAGCATCTAGGGATTGATTTGGATGGACAGCCGGTTCGTAAACTATGGTAATTCAATGATATGATGTCTCTGTCCATCCAATCAATACATAGATGCTTTGCGGTCCAAACTCGAACCCAGTTCTCTCTTCTTTTAGAACATGGCGAATACAGTTTTAAATATATTTCATTATTTGTTTGAGATTTAAAACGTCAAACACTTCTGAGCTCAGGAAAAAAAGTTTAAGGACAAAGTGTCTATTGATTTGCCACGTGATGTCTAGTCACAAATTACCACTTTATAATGTTGATACAGTTAGCCATTTTGTTAGGAATGCATATTGTAACTTTTTTAGAAAAGTGTTAACTTTAGCATAATTATGTAGTATTTTAAACATAAAAGGGGATTTCCTAAATTAAAATGATTCAGAAAACATGTGTAAAGCACACGAATATCCTGGAAAAAATAAAAGAACTAAACTTTCATATGCATCAGCAGGTAATTGTGTTTTATTTTGTTTTCCACTTCATCTGCTTCATTGAAAGTTTTGTTTGATGTGAAAGTTGCAAATTGCGTACATCAGCAAATTGCAATCGTACTACTTCGCTAGAGAAAAGGGAACGAATTATTGCCTTGTGGTCGTCTGGTGTAAAACAGACACAAATTGTAGAATTTGTGGGATTGTTTCCACAAACAGTATCCAATATTGTGAGAAAGGTGTACTGAGAAACTTGCTCGTACAGGTTGCAACTTGCTGTGTTGCAACGAAAGTTTGCAACGTTGTAATCAAAAGAACATCCGGTCCGTCTAACTGTAAGTGGATAACTTATAAATTATCCTCAGTCTAAACATGCTATTCACAGACTTTCCAAACTCCAAAACCTTCAAAACCTTGAGCCAGTTCAAAACTTTCCGTGAAAATTCTTGAGATTTGGGACCCAAACCGTGATATTTTAAAAAAAGAAGATACTAAAAGGCTGCAACGCTTCACACGAACTATTTCACGATACATCCTGGCTGGCACCATCGCCGGTAATAACAACTCGCGACGAGAGTCGGAAAAAAAGGAACAAAAAAGACGGGAGCTTAGTAAGTGGGGGGAGACAGGGGGGCGGGAGCCCGGGAGACAGGGGGACGGGAGGGTTACGGGAGATGGGAGGGTAGAGGGCGGGAAGCGGGAGTAGTAAGAGGGCGGGAAGCGGGAGATCCCATTCATAAAGCGTTGTAAAAAAATGTAATTAACAAGAACCCTCAAAGTTATTTGACATGTTGGATTTGCTTATGGCATCTAAATGGACAAACTGCACGTCTAAACAAACACTGCTTCACGTTCGTGTAATATAAAACCATAAAACACCAGCTTGAAAAAGAAAAACCAATTAAAGGCCTACAAAGCGAACGGCACGTCCTGATACTGTTAGAGTTACGGTTAATGTGGATTTTTTAGTCTTCTTGTTTAAAGAAGTTGGAGAAACGTCAGAAAGGGCGGGAGGCGGGAGGTCGAGGGCCATAAAGGTACGGGAGGCGGGATACAATGGTACGGGAGGCGGGAGGCTCTGACCCCCCTGTCCCACCCCACAGTGTAAATGTCAGTACTATCACGAAACTATAAAATGTATTAGGGGATCCAAAATTTTAGAACTCTAAAAGCATAGACAATCAAAACTTAGAGTTAGCAATAGTCCATTGGTTGGGTGATACTAAAACAACATAGAAAAAGAAAGATATCAGTCTAAACTATCTCAATGCTATTTTACGGTTATTTTAATAGCTACTATTTCGTGTGACCATAGTTTAACTTTGGTACCATTTTTCATTTGCGAGCTTAGCGAGGCTTTCCCAGTTTTCAAATTTAAAACTGAAAAATTATTTTTGCAGATCGGTTTATCATTTTCTCCGCCTCAACTCGAAGCAGTTCTTGTGGATTCTCAGACAAACTTTGCAAAGGAGCCACTAAAAAGCATGACTGTAAATGCCGTCCCACAAGGTCTTTTCATTGGTGCTCAACTGGGTTTACCTAAGGATTGCGGAGGTGACAAATTTTGTGAAATCACCAAGATGATTGTAGGGCCAGATATTAAGTTTTTTATAAATGGTCTCATTGAATGGAAGAAGGTGAAAATTGCTGGAGGATTCAAAAATATTCGTATTGGTTTTGGGCTTTACTTTCATTACTTCGAGCTTTACGTAGAGGTAGGAGTTTCATGCCTTTGCACTGACCTACTTGACTGCGTAACTAAGTATTTGATTCATTGACTTGTTTAGAGCTCATTCACAAATTAATTAATTGTTTGGTTAAACGAAAAAATGATTAAATCGTGACTGTTTGAGTTATTTGTCATTAACCACAGTTAATTCAGGGAGAGAGTCAGGATGGCAGAGCGGTAAAGTTCGTGCTCCAACCATGATGGACCCCAGTTCGATTCTGGGGCACGTACATGGTCTGACATTGCTCGATCTCAGTCTGACTCCAAGGGTTTTTCTCCAGGTACAATTTAGTGATAAATATGTAAATTCTACACCGTATAAAAAGAGAAAACTTACTGACGTTTCCGACGAAGGACTAACGTCCGAAAAGTCAGTAAGCTTTCTCTTTTCATACGGTGTAGAATTTACATATTTATCACTAAATTGTTTTTTTAGAAACATCGACGCAGCTCACACTAGTTTAGTGCTAGTTATTTTCTCCGGGTAGAAAAATTTTCCTCTCAGCAAAGTCTACTCCCAGCATATTCCATCTCTGGCTGTGTTGCTGCATGTGCTCCGAGATCATAAATGGATCATAGAACGGCTGCTAATCTGTATGCGGTGTATCATGTGTATGTGTGTTATAAGTTATGATAGAGTTGCGAGTTCTTATTCATTTAATTTACTATTTTATCTATCATTTTGAAAAAAATTCAATTAAGAAAGCCTAAGTTATTCAAAAATCAACAAATTGAATGGATAATGAACATATAATTTATTGAGTAATTAAACGATTAAATATAGCAATTTATAAACGAATGAATAAATAATCAGTTATAAAATAGAAATAAATAACAATAATAATAAATAAATAATTCACTGATTATTGGCGGAAAACATTCAGGCTTGAAACTGAAAGTGAAAGTGACTACCACTTTCTATCATGGGCTTGAAAATGGCTAGCACTGCTTTCCGTTCGGGCTTGAACAGAACATAAACCCGTGCTCTCCGTGAGACCAATGCGCCCGTTTTGTCAAACGTTTTATAAGAAAAGTATTTCACTACATATTAACTACCAAATATTTTCAACCACAGGCATCGTGGAATTCGTCAAAAACGAATATCAAACTCGGATTCAGAGCAGATATCAAAGTCCCCGTTAATGGTGAAGTCTATCGGGATGGCATTTTAGCGCCTTCCAATGAACTTTATCTGTTTGGAGCGCTAGAGTATGATTTTTCAGAGAAACAAGTTGCTGGTAAACTCGGCATGCGCGGCATGTGGCGAAAGGCCTTCTTTATAGATTTCCTGTCTATTGGAAATATTTATTTAGGGTAAGTACATTAGATTTAGAAACCAAATATTCAAAGCTCAGTAAAAACATAAGAGACCATTCATAACGATAATAATATAAAAGTGGTAATAATAATAATGATAGCGATTAGTGATAGTGATAATTAAAGTGATAATGATAGTGAGTGGTAATGGTAATGATAGTTATAGTCATATTTATAGTGATTGTGATAATAATAGCCATATCAGTCATAATGATAGTCGTAGTCATAGCCATAGTCATAGTCATAGCCATAGTCATAACCATAGTCATATATATATATATATATATCCAGTTGAACCCGCGTTTCCCTGGTTAATAGTTAATAATTATAAGCTGGTAGCCTCTGAATCATTCTCGAATGATCCGATGTTTGTCCTGTTCCTGAATGTAAAAATGCCGTGGAACCCTGAGGCTAATCACTAACCTCATTGATTGCTCTGTTGTCAGAAGGGTTGTTTTATTTGTGATGGTGCAGTGGTTAGTACACCTGACTAGTTACCCCAGGACGCGGGTTCGATTCCCACTCATGGCATGTATATGTTTTTTCATTCAAGACAAACGGGCAACTTCTATACAGGTCCATTAAAAACATTTTAAAACGTTTCCGCCATCGGCCTTCCTCAGTTAAGGAAATATATTTACAAGTGAATCAAAATGATAAAATTAAGTTTATATATATAATCAAGAACAAAGAGTTAAAATTACTAACAGCCAATACAATAGAACTATTTCTATCTCTATTGTCTATTGTCTTTCTATTTTATCTATCTATCTATATATATAAATATTTATTTAATAAAACTAGAAGATAGACAAAAAACAATTTTCCTAATTAATATTAAACACAGCGAGAAATAAAGGCAATTAGTGCCGAAGACTAAATAAAATTCCTTATCATGTCAAGTTTTGGACTCTTTTTGAGAAATATTAGTGCAAATGAGTTTGTGAGATACGGAAACAGCGAGGACAACTGAATAACAAACCAGTTTGGGAGCTTATTTAACAATAACGGAGTAAATGTTTTTCAACAAGAATTTACATCATTCAAAAACCGCGCAAATTAAAACGAAAACACAACACGTTCTTACCTGCAAACGAAGCCGTCAAGAATCTTTCCAGGACCACCCGAAAATCAATTAATGGCATTTCTGCTTCGCTCCTGTGCAATATATATCTTTTCCCTCACAAAACCGCAACAAAACGATTGCTAAGGGCCATTTGATTTAATATCCACACATCCCTTATGGATTAGTTTTTCTGAAGGGTTATGGTAACTTCAAAAATTCTTAGGGGGTACTTTGTTTTTGAAGCGTAGGAGGGGAAATATCTAAAATTTCTGTTTTTTTCCTAGGGGTGTCTTGGAAATTTTGCTTCATCCACAGGGAAGTCTTAAGGGAAGAACTTAACATTTGTGGCATCCACAGCTATTTTTCCGAGGGGTTTTTGAATATTACTGAATTTTTTAAGGGCTACCCCAATAAAACATTTCATCCATATACACTTCTAAAGACCCCTAAGAAAAGAGTTTTCTTAGGGTTTGAAGTGAAAAACTACCTTATCCACAGGCGAGATGTGGCTACTAAATGGAATGTTAATGGCCCTAAACAGTCCATTTTGCTGAATCCTTACTGCAATACTCCTGTGCATTGCATTCTGGGAAATTTGAAATTTTTTTGCGCAGGAGAACCCTACCACCCCAAAAAATAGAGAATTTTTATAACTCGCGGATCGGGCTTGCATTCTGTTAAAAACCCATTCGTGCAGATTTGCCAGATGGTAGAAGTTACACAATTGCAAAATGCAGCTTGTGAGACCAGGTACATTTGCTACTTCGGCTCCTTGTCCATGAATGACAAACTGCTGGCCGATCCAACTGACAGCGTCTAAGTTTTGTTTTTGTCAATTCACAGTGCCAATAAATAGTTCTTCGAAACTGGCAAGGTTTAAGCCTTCTTAGCCCTCCATGATGAGCTCAGACACCAGAAAATGACCAAAATTATCCACAAAATAGCATATTTTTTGTGTTTTCATGGGTTAAACAGCTCTTCAGTTTAGAAAATTAGCTGAAGAATGGCGATCACTGTCACGCGAGCATCCTTCATGTGACATCGTCCCTGTATGCCATTCTCAGACTCCCGGGTTTAATTTTAGCAGAAATAATATTTTAAGTGACTTTGCCCCATCCTTCAACCCAGGAGACCCCTTTCCTTTTTTCTTTTCTTTTCATATGTATAAAATGTCTTATCCTTCTAATGGTAACAGTAGACAAAAACCAATCCGATTACATCTTTTTTTCAGGGTGGAATTTGCGTTTAAAGTTTTAAAAAATCACTTTCGGTTTTATCTTGGCCGAGCAATGAAAGGCTGGTAACTACCATATTATTTCCTGCTCCGTGACGTCAAAAGTAGAATTTAGTAGTGAGAATCCGACCCTGTTTTTATATATCTCTTCAATTTACGTAACTAAAGCACACCTCGCTACCACATTTTACAAAAAAATGGAGCAGATATATAGAAACACGACCGGACTCTCATTACTAAATTCTGCTTTTGACGTTACGAACAGGTAAACAATATGGTAGTTACCAGCCCACCGTCAAATGGTGATGGCGAAAAAAAAAAACAAACAAAAAAACAAAAAAAAAAAACAGTTGGATTGTAGTTTTCTTCATTGTATAATTTGCATTTAAAGTTTTGAAAAGTTAAGTTCATGTCTCCCCTTGACCGAGCGATGGGAGGCTGTGGGCGGGCATGGTTAGCGCAGTTGTAAGATTTCTGCCTTCTGACCACAAGGTCCCCAGTGCGACCTTCTTTCCCGCCTAAGCTAACTCAGCTTTCCATCCTTCCGGGTTAACTGAATGAGTACCAACATCTGCTGGGAGCTAACCTGCGATGGATTAGTGTGCCCCGTCCAGGGGGAGTCAAAGAGTCACATCCGCTTAACACTGCAGTAACCGGAGGTAAGCGCTGGCTCCATGGGCCACCTGGCTAATAAAGTATTTAGCTTTTTATTAGAAGGATAAGGACATTTTATATTCACAAAAAACACACAACTGATATATACACTTCATATATTTTACAGTATCATTGGGAGAATGATATCTGTATTAAATTATTAAACTCATTCTATAATTTATTACAAACACCATCTTTTGACACAAACATTAATGCTTTCATTTGGATTTCGTTGCAGTGTTACTTACCAAGTAGGGGCACCAGTGCCCATAACTGGACTGCAGTTTGGAATGCGAGTGGATTTTGGTTACGATTGCCTAATCCCAGCTGACTTCAACGTGGATGTAAGGAAATTTTTATTTAGCCCTAATTAAGGCTTAGATTGTTTTTAACAATAGCAGCAACTTTATGATGTATATTACCAGTAACTTTAATATTTACTACTTGTAATAGCTATCTCTAAGTGCCAACGAGTAAGACAAAAGCACGAGGGCGACAAAACTGAGCTATGAAAGTACTAAGAACTGGCGCTGTCGTTTTACTATTTGAAAAAAATGAACTGAAATATCTCAGCGTGTACTTTACGTGTGAAAACCATTCGAATATAAGAATTTTCTTGTAACATTTTGTTTTGCGTATTAAAATGTTTCTCTTTGACGGAAATCTTCATCAGCTCTAACACTTGTCAGATAAAATGTCTTTGATAATTGGCTAAGCCACTGTTTGTTCATTGAAAGTGTTTCTGTGATTGGCTCACACAAAATTTAATGTTACATATACATTAATTTACATTGAGGTAATATATATTTTTAATATATTGCAACGATTTTCACTGACTAGTGGAACCGGCCCAAATGTTGCATGTATTGTCACTGCGAAGCTTCAGCCCGGCTGAAACGACTGCTCTGCTGCGCCCACGTTGCAATCTGAACAGCGGAAATTACAAACTGTTGTCATTTAGAGAAATTCACGCCCAGAGTTTGAATCTCGGCCCGGGCTGAGTTGCGTCATAATTCATCCCTGGACCCGGCTCAGATCTCAGCCCTGAGTTTAACGTAACAAATTAAACATTCGATGACCAAAGAAACCTAAACTTCGTTTGAAGTGGTTGAGTGACTACCTATGATAAAACATAGTCTTTCAGTTTACAAAAAGAAATAAAAGTATTTCAAACGCGTAAATTGACTTGGCCAGTTCTTGTTCTTTGCGAGTTTCAAGTTCATTTTAAAAAATGCTAGCGGCGACGGGAGGCGCCCGATGCATTGGGAATGTGAGAACAACATTAACAGAAAATTTAGAATAATGACAACGAAAACGAGAAACGTAGCAAGTTTATAGGTGAGGCATTGAAATCAATTATGACCATGGTAACAATACTGGATAACTTATTCTTAATTACGATTTCACTAGAGAGTCATTCTTTTCATCGATTAATTCTTAAAAAAACACACAACACCTTTTAAACTGATACTTGCAAACATGTTTCGGCAAACCTTTGCCTTCTTCAGTGCGAAAATGGATTACTTATATAGCTACAATGACAAGCATATATATAAAAAGAAATAGAATTAATTACAATAAATCGTGAACAATGGTACAAAAGAAACCCTTGAAAATTATAAGGACAATTTTAAATTAACATGTTTCACTTGTTGGTTGAGAGAGGGTTTCATTAAATTAATGTAAATTCCAGTCGATTAATTCCAGTTGCTTAATCTAATCTTGATTACCATGTAAAACTATGGCGAAGTCGCTCAGAGCATTTATCCGCAACTGTCCAAAATCATGCTTCCTTGTAACTATGATGAACTTCAGCAAACAAAATAGTCTTTTTGCAGGGTCACTGTTTTGGAGGCGCAGGCTATGTTGGTGTTGGCAAACCTAAGTTCTTTTTTGCGGAAATTACAGCGTTAACGATAGGAAAAATTTTCAGAATGATGGGACTAAGAGTGAAACTGCCCAAGCCAATCGACGAGACAGGTTTTACAGAGACATGTCAGGTAATTTTATTATCATCTTGATCATCTTGATAATAATCATCACTATCAATGTCATTATCACAATCATTCTCCTCATCGTCTCCGCTACCATCATTTTTATTATAGTGTATTATTAGTAGGGCAGTTGCACTTCGTTAGTTTCAAGTCTCAATGCTGCAAATACCCGAAATTGTTCGAATTAGCGGGGATTCGAAATAATCTTTTTAGTTTGCAACAATCGTTTTTGTAGCTTTTTAGATTTCTGACTCTTTCTTGATGATGAAGAAAAGCTGTTTTACGTGACGGCATGTTTGATCAGCTCCTTCAGTGGCAAACAAACTAAACAGTGATATATTACCAAAACAACTGATATCCATTGTCGCGAGCTCTGATTGGCTTCCGTAACTCGCGATATCCAAGATTAGTATTTACCAAAGAAACTGATATCCAGTTGTCGCGAGCTCTGATTGACATTATTTTTCAAGACTTTTCAAAGGTTCACATTGTATTGTTTCTTGAAAATAAAGAGCATTTCTATCTATTATTTTGGTAAATACTAAAACCCTTTTCCTCAGGGTCGTTGCTTAGCGCTAGATATATATACCTCCCCTTTGGGGATTAGTTGTCAACTATCAGCCATCAATTTGGAATTTGAAACATTCTGATGTTTACCAGTTAGCTTTGTAGGTAGTTCTAGGTAGAAATTAGTCCAAGGAAAAGCACAATCCTTTTCCGACCCTTTTGGGTCATTAGAGCCGGTGCTTATTTCTGGTTTCCGTAGTGTGAAGCGAACGAGAGTTTGACTCCCCTTGTACGGGCGCTAATCCATCGCGTTAAGCTCCCATGAGTAGGTGCTGCAGTAACCGACCTCGGAAGAATGGAAAGTTGAGTTAGTTTTGGCGGAAAGTGAAAGAAGGTCACACAGGGATTCGAATCTCGGCGGGCCAGGTATCAAATCCGGAAACTTGTGGTTAGAAGGCAAAGATCTTAGCAACTGTTCCAACTGTACCGCCATAGCATAAAGAAAAAAAACCGGGTAAAATTAAGGAAAACTAATTTTTGTAACCGAACAAATGACGTGAAAATGACTTTAGCTGACGTCGAAACGTCGTCAGATAAACATGATATCGCTTAGTTTTATAGTTAAATTGTTGAATAAGAATCGTCTTATCCGAAATAGAGTTAATTAGAAAAAATAATACTATATCATATTTTTTGTAGAATAGCATTAGCATTAACCGGTGTAGTAACACTATACTATATACATGTATAGCACATACTTGTACACATTTAAATTTGTAACAATATTAATTGAAGCACAATAATAATAGTGATAATGTTAGTCGTAGTAGCAAATGTAGCAGTAATAGCTGTGTGATAGTTTTAGGTCAGCGTCAGTGATTTGGGGTGTAAACGTTTGCCCATTTCCCAGGTTTCTCGTGCTGATGAGGACGTTGACCTAAGGATCGCTCGCGGACCGTATATCTTGGAAGGTTTTATTCTAAAAGGAAGAGTCAACATTTTTGGATGGGAGATATTTGCAAATATCAAAATCTCGAGCAACGTAAGTTCTTCTATTTACCTTAGATATTAAAAATCAAGTTTTAAGAATTTTAATAAAAAATTCTACTCATTTCGAAATTGTTCTTTGTTTTGGGGAACGCTCAGTCCGACTTTGGATATTCGTATAAATGCAAATTTCTAGAAAACATTTACCTACCCCTCTCCTGGTTGACGGTTAAAGTTGTGGTTTAAGAAAAGTTTAGATTTAGACACAGACTGTGGTATATTAATCCGGAAAAAATGCATCAAGAATCTAGAATGTCGATTAAAAATTATGCAAGAAACAAATAACGGTAATAATGTGATATTTCATATTTCGTTGTTTAAAGTGCGTATGAAAAAACAAGTTTGGCTCAGTTGTTAGTTTCAGTTCTGAATGTTTTCGTTATCATCAGACATTGTCCCTTTTCAACAAAGCACGCAATAGAAACAAACCTTGTCCCGTCTAGTTTGAACCACTGGCTACGTCATCAGAGCCAAATTCGCCACCAGTCTCTCGAGACACCTGTTTGGCCTTTTCTAGCTACTTTAATCAATAAAAAAATTGTTTTAAAAGTTTTTTACCAACTCAAATGTTTTATTTCGTAATGAGAGTGTTGTAACCTTTCATTTTCTGCAAAAATGTTTGTACTTTATATGCACTTTAATGCAACAGCACCATCTGAAATTGTACAACGATCTTGGAAGAGTTTGAATTTACATAGTAGTGATGTTTTAGAAAGCAATTGTAAATTCCTTCACGCGGTAAGTCCCAAGTTCAAAATGAGCTACTGGTATTTAATAACAATATCTTTAATTGAAATACTAGGAACCCCTTAAGTGCAAATAAATTTTCCTTAGTTTTACAAGGAAAATATATATTGAGGGACCATACAATAACTTTGTGCGGTTATGCTGAATTTTGTAAATTTAGTCGGTAAATAATAGTAGTAAATTCAATATAACAAAAATTCAACAACACGTGTAATTTAGAACCATTAAACGTTAAGTGTTAGTGAACATTAAAATTGTTTTCTTTTTTATCACAGTTATATTAAAATTCATCCCGAAGCGTGCTTTGTCCAAATGAAATTTAACGCTTGTGAAAAAGTTTTTTGTACGTTTTTGCGACGTTTTATAATATGAAGTTATATATACTTTGATGGTTGATTGTATTCTGTTTTGTTTTATTTTTTTTTCACCGCAGTTTTTTACCTGGGCCCGGATGCTCGAAGGGTTGTTACTCGTGGTACCACGAGTCAACTTTTGGGTTCGATTTCATTTTCTTTTTTCTTCATGTCGCGATTAGCGATTCGGTCCAGTGACTGCCATATTTGGGATTTGTCCCCGGTCCCACG
>JANCMA020098756.1:0-15029 GCA_024336925.2 Zoanthus solanderi | reverse complement strand
CGGCAGAGAGTTGGGAATTTTTTTCTCTGCAAGATATTTTTTCGGCTTAAGACGCTGAAGGATTTGTTTTGCCATCCGATGATAGAGTCTGTTTGCTTTTCTATTTTGCACGATTTTTTTCAGGCTTAAAGCTGTGTTCCAATTTTTTTTTTTTCGTATTTACCCAACCCCCCCCTCCTCAAATATCTAATGGTCTGTCCCTTATCAACAAGATTATTGTGCCTAGTGCTTGACATCTGTGACTCCGTTTTAGCACCACCACCATCTTGATCTTGTGAAGCTACAAACAGCTATACTTACGTTCAAAGACTACAATCCAATATTACTTTCTATTTTTGACTTTCTTTATTCAAGGAAACAAAACACATTGCTTCAACACAAGATCTGCAGCTAGACAATCTTATTACCTTCACAAAGCAAGAACTAGTTATGGCAAACTCAGTATAAGAATTCGGGGTCCAACAATCTGGAATTCTTTTTTCTTGAAGATCTCAAATGTATTTTTGAGAGTCAGTCTGTTATGATTCCCATGTATATAGAGCTTTAGTAACGCCAACATAACTGATTATTTGGTTTTTTTTCACATATTTTAACTTTTTATTTATTTCAGGGAGTCAGTACCTCTCGCACCTTTAACTCATTCCTTATCAATGTAAAAAATTAAACATACACTCTTAGGTGCCTAATAAATGGAGAAGACGCTTATTAATTTTTCTGTTAGGAAAATATCGGCCTATTAGGATCCCCGTTTATTATTTCCGAGTAATTATCTAAGCACTTTGCCACAAAAGATTAAAAACAACATAAATCTGTGTTTATATGCCCTAGAAACTGACACTTGAAACTGAATCTGCGCTTTTTATTGACGAATACAGTGCAATCTCTTCTCATTTTTAAATCGAAAATGTTCAATCTAATATGTATATTATTGCCAAACTGGAATGTTTTTCGGGCCATTATCACATTGCACCTGACCAACTTAGCCTCGCACGGTTATTCCCAGTTTAGACGATACTTTCTTGCTCAACTTTGAAACGTTTCGCCCTTCCGACCCCCCCCCCCCCCCAACCGTTTATTAAATTTTCTTTGAAATTTTGACCCTACCCCCCCTACCTTCCGTTTATTAGGCACCTAATAAAGTCTTGTCTGGCCTGTGAAATGGGGAAAACAGCCGTATCTCCAACCTCGTTCCCAGGGAGCCAAGAGTAAAGCCCTGGATACCTGGTTGCCGCCTCTCACCCTATCTCAACGTGATCGTGAAAGACCGAGAACGTGATGAGAGGCGGCTGTTTCTCAGGCCGAGTGTTGTCTTGTGCTCACTACTGTCCGAGGAGAAAATCTAATCATAATATGATGAAATCTAAGAATAAAAAAAATTAAGCCAAAAACGGCAGAAATTCAACAGAAAAGAAAAACGAAATTCGTATTTTAAAATAACTATTTTTTCAAAGAATAAAATGTAACGCTAAAATTCGACGTGCACGAGTACATCTCGGCGAAATCATAAAAATGCAGTCAAGCAGAACGTCGAATTTTAGCGTTATTCATTTTAAGAATTTAAAAGAAGTTATCCAGCATTGGCCGAAAATAACAGCATTTATCTAAAAAGATATTTTCATTCCGTCAGTTGTGGGTTCAGACCAAAATTCAAAAGTCCCAGACTTTAGTTCAGTTCTGGCTGCTGTGTGACCAGGGATAAATCTAGTTTATTTCGCGAGTGGTTTGTAAACCCAGGGTTCCTGCAGGTTCCAACTCAGGAAATTTAAGACCTTTTCAAGACCTTTTAATACCCAAACTTTCAATTGAAAGTTTAAGACCTGTGAAAATTAAAATGTTGCTTACACGATCTAGTGAAAGATTAGAATGCTGCAGCCCAACAGGATTGCGGGTTTTGAAGTGAATGCTAGTGCACTTTTCTGTGCCTTTTGCAATGCTTCTTCGAGCCATGCTGTGTGCACAACAAGCAACAAGCCAAAAAAAAAAAGCTTCAAATTTTAAACTGTGGTAGGAATATCTTTGACTTGAAATCAAATTTAAGACATTTTAAGACTTAAACAAAGAACTTTTCCAATTTTATGACCTTTTCAAGGCCTCGAAAACTCAAAATCAAAAACAAAACTTTTTAGACTTTTTAAAGATCCGCGGGCACCCTGAAACCAATATTTAAGCACGGTACGGCAGGTTAGCACGAGTGACAAAACTATTGGTAAAGGGAGGGGAGTGGAAAATTTTGTAAAAATAGGATAAAAGAAGGCACGAGCTTCATGCATGCATATTAAACCACTGATCTCCATTGGTTGAAGATACAGAATTATATGGGTTTAGAATTTCACGGGATTAAGATTAAGATTTGCACGAGCTAAAGGTGTAGAAATTCACGGCCTAAAGGTACATATATTCACGGGTTAAAGGTATAGATTTGCACGGGCTTAAGGTATAGAATCCCACGGGGTAAAGATACAGTTTTCGGTTATAGACTTTTGTGGCCTAAAACAGAGCTCAACCCAAATCACTTTTGTCCATCCTAATAAAGCAGCACAGATGGATGCAACTTGTAGAAGTGTCCATTACTGCGACTTACTATATCTTTTTATAGAATACTGACAGGGCAAGGTTTCTAGTTCTGTTGAAGTCCAAGTTTTTAAAACGCAAAAATTCTAATAACATATGGGACACGTTTACTTAGAAACGAACACTTTCAAAATAAGCTATAATTCTGGGTTTTCACAAAATTCCAAGAGACACAAAAGACAATAGACATATCGGCCATGTTGGTGTCCCGGACAAAAGAAATAATCAAAATTCTTTTGTCAAGAGTACACCAACATGGCCACCATGACGTCAGGTGAAAACCGGCAATAACTATTTCCGTTTCATACATTGAAAAACGTTTTTACAAACAAATAACCAAAAAAACATCAAAATATACAAATTGATTTAACAGTTATTGCAACTTTATTTACCTCACTCTTAAAAACAAATTTATCTTACGAATTAAAAATCTTACGACAGTTCTACAGCTAAATAATCTTCGCCAGGCAATGCTACTGCTCTGGCAAAGAGAGTATGCAATAATCGGACCTGTAATAATCGACCTGCCAACAGTTACTCGAATAAAATAACAACATCAAACCACATGAAATGTTGGCATCGAATAAAATAGATTAAAACGTCTGGGTTGCTTTTAATAAATCATCATCATTTCAACAAAGCAACACTAACAAGATTATCCATTGGTCAAGTAAAAAGTTCGTTTTGTAAACACTATTGAGCACTAATTAAGCGCGAATACACGTAAATTCATTGTTCTACATCTGAATAAAGTACTAGTTAAGGCCAAACCGACGCTGTTTCAAGACAGCAAAAAGAAAATACTATATAAACGAACTAAGTTTTTTTTAAATTGTAAGCAGAAAGTCCAGTGCACCTGAAATCTCGAGTGCGAAGAAGACCTCGCAATTTTCTGACCTCGTGTCAACTACGCATAAATATGGAGACAATCAATTGTTTTGAAACTTAACACGAGGTTTGTTCCACGGATTTTTTCTTCCTAAAAAGTTTGCCCGGACTCTTGAACCCTCTCCCTTTCTTTGCCTCGACTGTTGGTTCGTTGCTCTCTTCCGTTTCTTCTGCCTACAGTTAAACAAAACATGAACAAACTGAGAAATGTATAAAGGAAACAAACGAACTTTTCTTAAAACACTCAACATAAGATAAATACAACAAATTAACTAAGTAGATTTTAAAGTTTAGGTTTTATGGTTTATTCATCATTATAGTTCAAAAATGATAAGATTTTTATTGAACAGTCTTCTGACAGGCGTATGTGTACTGCTACAGTTACCAGAGCAGATGCTCGTCAAGAGAAAACGACCCGCAAAGAACGACTGTGAAGCAACTGAAATTTATAAATGTCCTTTATTCACTATCAGTTTTATCGAAGAATGAATACACTGACTTTAAATACATCTAAGCTTCAGGACAAACATCAATCTTTTCTCGAGTCCAACTTCATTGTAACTTGGTCGACCCCAACTGAAACTTTCGACAAAATAACTCAAACGTCGAATGTTATTCAGATGAACCAAATGAGAAACCATTTCTTTCGGTCAGCAGACACGCGATCAGTCTACAGCGGTTAGGTTCTCGAAACATGAATCTTAAGTGTTATTATACTCAATAAAAACAAAAGGATGTAGTAAATGGTTCTGTAAAGATAACGCTAATGTTACGACTTGAATGCCATAGTTCTTTTCACACAGAATATTCAATAAGCTTTGAAAATGTGTTTGTACGAGAACAAAAAAGTTATCTTTCTTTACTAATACCAATTTACATTTTTCAGCGATTAAAATGTTTTCATGTTACAACTTCATTTAAAAACAAAAATCACCAATTTTTGTTTAGTTTTGTAAGTGTTAAGTAGGGCACATAAAAATCTATTTTTGTTTTCTCTCGCGACAGATTTGAGTCATTAAAATCAATTTCTGATAATCAGAAAACTGCGCATAATCTCTGAACTAAATTTGTCAATCGAGGCTCGGTCATAAATGATCACAATTAACTTCAACTATTTCGCTGATGAACTAACATTTAGTTCGATCAAATAACGAGACAACCGACGTGGAGTCATTTTTTGTCGCTTTACCCATCTTGAGCAGACAGATAGATCTTTTCACATGATCAAAATAGAATTTGAAGAAATTTACATGAACTTAATATGTGGCTTTAGTTAGTTCGACTCTCTTTCGATGTTTGTCCCAAGCCTAACACAAAGTTGACCATTTTATTTTGTGTTAGATCGCAAATAACGCTGGGAAGACTGTCTGTGTATTACGGCTATTTACGTAAAATATTGGGAAAAAAACTATCCGATCCAACTCGCGAGACGATTTCTTTGTTATAAATTTATATAAATTAACATATTATCTAATCGTTTATTTTAGACTATTTACAGTTCATCACTCCTTTCAATATTATCCTATTTGGTTGACTAATTGATAAAATAAACTTATGTCTTGAAGCAATTGTTTTTATTTTGGTTAAATTGTTGGCGTGTCATTTGACAAGTATGTATTCAGTATTAAAGAGTAAAGTTAAGACGAATACTAAAAAAAGATTAGCCAGTTTAAAGATTGTATAATTTACGTAAAATATTAAATGTAATGTTTAAAAGCATGTGATCGGCAATAGCGTTCGATTAGTGCGTGGGTAACACTCTTGTAAGCGGGACTAAGCATTTTAAAACTTCTTATGCTTCAAAATGAAACCTAATTAAGATTATATCAAGAGAGATTCATCTCAAATGTAAATTTAGCTTTATAAATTTATTGCACACTCAAATAATGTTATACTTTTAAAACGAAACTAGTTCGCACTTTAAATTATGATTTGAGTTAATTGGTCATTAATTTTGAGAAAGCAATGTTACAAAAGAATTTAGACAAGCTTTACAACTAGATTAGATGCGAAAATTAATTGAAATCTCTATTTAAAAAAACTCTTTTTTTTTTGTAAAAAATCTATATCTATATGTGATTGTTTTAACTGATTTTATGTACAGGAACAACGACACACACTAATCGGCTCTCTTCGCAGTCTTTGTACAACCACAAACAACTATTACAACAACTCAAGTTTGGAACCGAAAACAGCACGTGCACAAGCAAAATAGGAAGATGAAGGAGGGCAGGGTTGGGCTCAATTGTTCATAACGAATTGCACTCTTCACAACAGTCGAGCATCGACAATTTTTGATATAATAAGGAAAACTTTTCTTTGATAACATCGAAACTTACTTAGTTTAGTATTCTGTAATTTTGAAATAAAGCACGGACCAAGCAAACATTTTAAGAATGGTTAGAATTAATTTAAGCTGCACATCCTCAGGTGAGAAATTACATACGATATTAACTAGAACAAACACCAATACATGTACAAACATTTTTTGTGCTAAGACTGTTCGTTGATAAAAAAAAAATCATTGAAATCAACTTAGATTGAATTTAATACCAAAACCTTAAGAACATGATCAATGATTCTCTTGAAATGTTCACGAGCTCATGTGACAAGTTCCGGTGACTTGTGCACTGTTTTTTTAAATAGTTTTCCTAATTGTCCCCTTCACGGTCCAAGTTCTACAGTTTGCAAATACAGAAATTAAAATAAAAATTAAAAGGATGGAGTTTTGTTCATATTTTGTAATCTTGAAGGTTAAAAAGCAAATAATATTAATGCTCGGCGTTTAAGTGCATATATCAGTTGTGGGTTCTTGTATGCATAAAATGTCCTTAACCTTCAATGGTGATGTCGAACCAATTTAATTAGATTATTTTTTCATGGTGTAATTTGCGTTTAAGTTTGGAAAAATCACTTCCGGAGTCACCTTGACATGGCGATGGGAGGCTGGGAACTATAATATTATCTTCTGATCCATGACGTCAAAAGCAGAATGTACTAGTGAGATTCTATATATATCTGTTCAATTTACGTAGCAAAAACACACCTCGCTACCATATTTTACAAGAAAATGAAACAGATATATAGAAACGGGTCTCTCACGACCAAACTCTGCTTCTGATGTCACAGACCAGAAATAATACGGTAGTTACCAGCCTCCCATCGCTCGGACATGTGTTGCCTCCGCCGCACCCTAAACATCAAGTGGAGCGACAAAGTGCCAAACGTTGAGATCTTCATATACGCTGGCCTCCTCTCACAAGTGTTCACGCTGCTCAGACAGCAAAAGTTGTGCTGGCTCGGCCATGTTCGCCGGATGGAAGACGACCGAATCCCAAAAGACGTCTTGTATGGCGAGCTAAACTTTAGCACAAGACCTGCTGGCCGTCAAACTGCCCAAACTGCGTCCCAAAGCTGTTCCAGCCGTGGACTGACCACAGCATCCAACTAGAGTGCATCACCATGGTAACACCGACCGACGGAGGCCTACTACTACACCAAAATCTCAATCGTATTGAGATCGTATCGTATCGTATTGAGATCGTATCGTATCGTATCTCAATCGTATTGAGTTTTTTTGCATTTTATACATACAAAAACGGACAACTGATTTAAACACTTCAAGTAAAATCGTTTGTAGCTAGAGTAAATGGAAAAGCTGGCTTTCCGTACAGTGGGGAAGAGAGGAGTTTGCTTTCGTATGACATACAAACTCTAACATGACTTCCTTGCACAAGCACACACACAACTCACTATCACATCATCAGCCAAAACAACAAAATCAGCAAAAGAAAAAAAAACCTTCTCTAAATGTGTGCTAAGTGCTGCTGCGTAGCCTTTCAGCTGCTTGCTTCAACCTACAAATAATAAATCGTGACAAATCAAATTACAAGATGTGGAGGAAAGAAACAAGCATTTGTGAGCAGACAAATATTGACAAGGAAACTCAAGTCAAGAAAATGAAGTTGTTTAGTGACCAATGCAAAAGAAGAAAGTCCATTGTTTCTAAGACAATTAATAAGGTTAGATTAAAAATGAATGAATAAGTCTGCGGTCTAGTAATTTTCGCAACGTTGAATTGTGATGTAGTTCAATTTTTGTTTCTTGTTTGAACTTGGTTTTCATGTTCAGTTCCGTCAAGTTATCTCCAAGCAATTGCCAAAGGTCTAGTCATTTTTCAACAATCTTTCAGTTGTTCTATATTCATTGTAATTTGGTTGTAATATTCAGAAAGAACGAGATGAAAAATGCCTTTATGCCGAAATTTAGCATTTTGCCACGAATCAATGAGATATTACCACTGTTTTGCTGACGACCTCATACAAATCCTATTTAAATTATCTTGGTTCCCAAGTTTAAGAACCAAGCCATATTTAGATGGATTTGTATGGATTCACTGAAGCATAACTATGGTAATATCTCGCCGACAATTTGCGCCAACATGCTGATTTTTGGCAAAGATACATTTTTTGTTACGTCACACTTTACCACCCTATATCCTCTATGTGGTTTTCATGTGACTAGGTCAAAGCCCCATTTGAATTATTTAAACGGGTATAACAAATAATCTTCATTTGCTTCGCCACCGGTTCAAAAACAAATCACAGCAAAATGAAACACTAAACCCCATGAAGTAACTTATATGCATCAAAATATTACGCACGATTTATTGAACTCAAGGGCAAAGTTGAACAAAACACTGTAAAGTACGTCTGCTAATCAGAGCAACGTTTCGTGTTTTGGACCTCCCACGACGTACTCAAATTCGGGTAGTCAAATTTGATTGGTTGCACAGATATAACATACAACGCAAAATTTCATAGAATAATCATAGCAGGTGCATTTCCGGTTAGAATTTATTTAAATTCGTTTCGGGCAAACTACTTATTTATGGCGAAAAATCAATCAAATTTGACTACTGGAATTTCAGTACTTCGTGGGAGGTCCAATACACGAAACCTTGCGCTGATCAGCAGACGTACTTTACAGTGTTTAGTTCGTCTGCGTTGCAGGCTATAGGAGTAACAGTGAGTCATGAAAATTGGTTTCAATAATTGCCATTAGTTTTTTTTTTGCCAATATTTGTTTGAAAATATAAAGAACTCAAAAGAGCAGAAGGATAACTGAGATAACACTCAGTTGTAACATTCTTTGACAGGAATCCCTAACGAGTTGTCTTTGGAAAAGACTAGTTTTACTTTGAATTGTAGTTCTACTTGTGCGCAGTATCCCTGAGTCGTCTCACTGAGGCATTTGATCTGTTGCTCTGACGACATCAAAACGTCAGCTCCTTACACAACATACAGCGATGAACATAGAAACATTAACTTTGAGTTTCTTTAAAATCAATTGAACGGTAATTATAAGCAATAAAATATAGTTTTGAAACGTTTACGACTCTGATCAACGAAAACTGAATAGGTTTAAACACAAACCTCTTCGGTGGCGTGGTTCACCTCATTCGTTTCCACTTCAATCGTCATCTGTAACAAGAATGCGTTAAGATGTTACTTGCCAATTTATTTGCTAACTGGTGACCAGAAAGGTGTAAGAATTGCCTGTGTAGTAAGCGCGTAAAGGGGGTGGAGATGAAGGATCTACGGGAGATGAAAAATAAAAAAAGGAGAAGAGGGGAGACTGAGGAAAAGGAAGAGAAGGAAGCGCTTGCAGCCAAAACCAGCAAAACTTGTTTTGACTGTAAAACGCTCATTGGTCGAGCGGCGTCACGTGAGAATTTTTATTTTGAAAAGCAGACATGGCAGTTTATTAGCAACATTTTGTGCACAAGTAAAAACAATAAGTAGCGATTTTAGCTAAAAATTGACCCAAAACAACAAAATTGTCGCGACAAAGCCCCTTTAATGACGGTTTGATATGAGTAATGGCAAAAGAAGTACCTGTTCTCCATCTCCATTTTGGATTGCACCTTCCAAAGCCTGTAGCGTAATATCACCCTCTATCGATGTGATCTTATGTGTGGTGGAGGAAGTCTGGCTTACAATTTTCTTCGAAGTTACGACCCGCGATGTCGTAACTACAGTTGAAGACGTCTCTGACGCGGACTCGACAGTCGATTTTTCCTCGGAAAACATTTTCTGTTCTGCGACAGCTTTATCTGATGTCTCAGATGTTTCTCTGTGGAATGTCCGCTCTTCTGACACAGACACCTCCTTCGTTTCAGTCGAGGTGACGTTTCCTGGCGAGATCTCAATAATTTCGATACCCGACATATCCTGAGCACCTTCTTCTTCTTTTTTCTCTTTTTCCTGTTCTTCTAATTCAGTTTCTTTTTTCTTTTTCTCTTTTTTCTTCTCCTCGTCTTCATCAGAGGATGACGAGGATGAGGATGAAGAAGATGAGGAGCTTTTCCTCTTTTTTTCACCTTCTCCAGCGGAGGTTTCAGTTATTTCTATTTCTGGCTGGGCCTCCGGTTCTGGTTTTCTCATCCCCTCTGCTAGCTCAATGAGGCAGTCTGGGTACACACTGCAAAGAAAACACCTTAGGTTAGATTTCAACGTTTTCCATCAATCAAGGAGGCAGCATGGCTTAGTGGTCAGAGTTGGGGATTTGAATACGGAAGACCCGGGTTCTAATTCCCAACTCGGACTACTGAATGGATTTATAATCTCGGTGATCCCTAGGTAAATTTGCCAGACTTTGTGAATAGAAAACTGCTTTGCCTCCATCCTAGCTGTTGGGATTCTTAACTGGGAAATGGATTTTAACATGACACTGAAAAGCCCCTTTTGGGAGTTGTTATTAGATATTTATTTTTATTTATGTTTTATTACTAAAACTAATAAAGAACCAGCTGGCTGAGATAACCTTAAAAGGGATAATTATACCAGTCAGCTAACTAGACCAAAACAGCAAATTCTGAATATAATTTGTCAATTCTAAACGACAATTCTAATCAGATTTTATGCTTTCACGAGTTAGCTTAGTAAGCATTCTCAACACATAAGCTTCGACACTAGATGCAATGTGCTTTGAAAACATCTCCTCTGCATCCTAGCATCTTTGTTTAGGTAAAGTATTGAGACAGATAAACTGTATTAAGTTTGAGAAATTCTCAGAAATACAAACCGTATAGAATGAAAAAGAAGTTTCTTAATCGAAGTTATGATTTAGTTTGTCATAAAACAAACCAAAGCCAAGTTTGGTCCAAGATTTCCTTTTCAAATCAAAGGGCCCTTAGAACCAGCTCATCATGTAATGGACAATATATTAAACAGTCTAACGATTGAATCATAAATATTTTCCAAATGTTTTAATATCAAATTGCATTAATTACAAAGTAAGAAAAAGACAATTTAAAGTTAAAAAAAAAGAAAAAAAAACTAAAATAAAAAAAAGGTCAGTACAAGCCTCGAACTAGGTCCGTGCACACGAAAGTCAAAAGTTCTACCATGGAGCCACGCTCGCACGACATTTTCACTTCCATCTACGGTCCACAATTTCCGTCCACAAATTTCGGTCTACAACCACTTCCATCGACATTTCATCCTCACGTTACTCATTCATTGCTTGCGCATGCGTGCGCATAAATGAGCTAAAAAGGCTTTAGTAGCACATACTTACATTTCTTTTGCCGTCAATGAAAATCTCTGCATTTCTGAAGGTGAACGTAAATAGAATCCTTGGCCACTTGATGCAAATACCAAAGACTGGATGGCAATAATGTCTTCCTTCTTCACACACGATGCTTTGTTTTGCAATTTAAGGTGAGGAATGGTGTAAGCTGACACGTCTCCTTGGTTACTTAGACAAGCAAGGCAGTGGTAGACTGTGTCGGAATCATCTAAATACAGAACAAGGGCCTTCCGTTAACTTTCAATTGGGGAAAAAACTAAAAGTAAGGGATTCAAGTTGTGATATCTTTTCATTTAATAACTTACGGTTAAAGTTTTCAAGATCATCACCAGAAGTAACGGGAGATGATGTTTTGAGTGTTGGCCCTTCACAAAATAAACTACTTACGACAATGGTTACCACACTTTTGAGTACATTTCAACTAATTTCTATTGGTCACTGTGTTTGTGGTTTGTTTTTTTGAAAACCCTGTTGGATAGACATAGAATCAGGTCCTAGACTGGATAAAACAAAACACAGAACATAAATAAATGCAAAGGGTGCTCAAGTTTGTTTGCTGAAATCACACCGTTCAGAGTTTTGTCAGCTTGATGATCTTATAAGCGAATCTTTGCTAACGTCATTGTTTACAATCTGCTTCATTAGCATACAACTTTAGGTGGCGAACGAACAAAGATAGTGTAACTTCAGAAAACTTGTCGAGTTAACAAAGATATCAAATTTTGACTCTATGCAAGCTGTTTCTAAAAAGATATCGAGGTTCCAAAATTTTCAAAACAGATGGTAGGCAAAACTGTTAACGAGCCATACATTCTCTACAAAATCTCCATTAGATCATAGAAACAATGTTTACCTTATCGCTCTCATATTTTCAGAAGTTTGTTTTACAAAATACTCTCAATATACAGTGCTTCAGTTTTTGTAACCTTGTTAGAAAGTGGCGCACATATGCTAGTGAAAGGGAAAATGTAAACAAATATCCGCCTATAGAGTTATGCAGCAAATAGCAGTAGGTTTCTTATTCTACTTTAAAGTTAGTTTTGTGAATAACCGAGGTAATTCTTGAATGAATTTCATTCTTTTTGTGACTAATTTTTTGACCTGTGTAACAAACCGACACCTCAATGACGAAACTATGTTATTACGCGGTTAATTCGCTTCAGCATATAAAACTGAAAGGATAGAGCTCTAAATAGTAATTAAAACCATGACATTATGAAAGATCGTCACGGTTAGATATGAAATATAATCTTTTGCAAAAAAGAAGCCTGAAAATTACTTGTGGCCTTCAACAGAAATTATAAAATAATTTGGATAGTACAAACGTTTTGATTGGTCTACAAGTGTGTTTTCATAGCGCTATGAAGCACAAAAATGACGTGAGCAATGTGGCTTGACTGTCTCCTAGTTATGAGAACTTTTACAATACGCGCTTCGTATATCGTCTTTCTCTTTGTTAACAATGAAAATTATGATTTTATAAAAGAATTAAAACATCTCCGTGCCTCCATAGCCTGTTGAAAACCTCGGCAATGTTTGTGAGAATTCTGAAGCAGGTGAAAACCCTCGACTGCGTCTCGAATTTTAACTGATCTGCTCTCGAATTCTCCTAAACTTCGCCTCGGTTTTCACCAGACTATGAAGGCACGGAAAACATGTTTTATTTCTTAACTGAACCATTCTTAGCGCCATAGTTTACATCGTAAGTAAGTAACGATGTTGATGTTTTACCTAAATTAATTGCCAATTCGGAAGCATTTAAACAGATCGCCTGAAATGATGTAATTCAAAGCTAAATTAACCAGTCCAATCGGCGGTTTCAGTACTTGCTGTCATGGTTCTTTGCTTTGGAACAACTATCCAATTACGGCATAGATAAAAACTCGTTAATCCTAATAAAGATCATGGATATTAATGATATACATGTAAATTCTTTAAACTGAGGTCATAACCGTGACGATCATTAATAACGTCATTGTTTACACAGCGATACAAACTCAGTCTCAATAATAATGACCGCAACTATCATTAATAACGTTACTGGTTACGATACAAACTCAGTCTCAATAATCATAACCGTGACTATCATTCATAAGGTCATTTGTTTACACAGCGATACAAACTGTGTCAATAATCATAACCGCAACTATCACTAAAAACGACATTGTTTACGACACAAACTAAGTCTCAATACGAAGTTATAAACGAAAACTTAATTAACCCTTTCAGTGTCAGTTGTATTTTTAAATTCTCCCAACCTGAGCCCATACTTTTCATTAAGCAAATTTGAGAGAATTTGACTTTTAATCTTCAGTAGTTGGGTTTGTTTGATCAATTCTCATTTTCTCATCACCAAACGTCATATTTTGTATGAAACTGAAAGGGTTAACAACCACTTCAATAAGAAAAAAAAAAAAAAAAAAACCGGCCGCTTTAAAACGTTTATTTCATTCCAAGGACAACAGTGAATGCCAATGTAGAAATTTCATACCATTTTTACTCCTTGCGTTAACAAGACCAATCTTTCTTACTCTCGAGCCATCAAGGGCCGTTAGTTTTTCCTTATGTCTTGCTTTCAGATGTGGCAAACTGAACACCTTAAACTGTTCTTCGGAGCAAATCACAAGCGAATGCTGTCCACTCATTTCTGGACCTACGAGGCAACACGAACAGAAGCAGTTAATTACATTCTGTTAGGATTAGTTGTTCAGCTGTAACCAAAACTTCTGATCAAAAGCCAGCGTGCAGTCAAAGTGAAATTTTCTCTTGGTTCGATGCATTTTATTGCCTATAACCATTTTCCTAATTATATCTCATTTGTGTTTGAAGTTGTAAATTCTCTTTTCTTTTTAAGTGTATTTTAATTGTATATAGAAATATCTGTGGGTTTTATTATGCATCTATCAAAGTTGTGTCTGTGGTAGGTTGAAGAGGAAGAGGGAAGTCAAGAAAGTGAAGACAATTTCAGAATCCTAGCTTCCTCCTCAAGGAAATGTATTCTAATTTTACTGTCATAGCAATACCACACATCTGTGATAGCAGCGTAATCACGTAGATAAGCATAGATGGCAACTTCTAGGTTTTTTGTTCTGATTTCTTTGCCAAAATTCTAGAGGATATTGTTAATTCCACTCACTCAAAGAACAACTCCTTGTTCATGACAATAACAGTGTAATATTATGCTTTGAGCTTTACATATATTTAGAAAAATTCAAGGTGCAATACTTGTTGTCAAAGCATGGAAAGAAAGTGTCAAGTTTCCCACACGTCCCCGGAATCCCTTAGTTTAGTGAGAATTTCAAAAATTTCTTAGAATTTCTGGCAGTTTACACGAGCTTTAGGCACGTTCAATAAGCTCCAGTCATTTTCGTGGAACGAGAGCATTTTCACAACTTCCACAAACCCACAATTTCCAAACACTACCAGGCATTCGAAATTGTTTCCCAGCAACTTTAGCACTCCCAGGAATTTCAGGAGTAGCATTAGCCATGTAGCCAAGGATTAAACTTTATTACCTTTTCCTTTGTCTTCTCCCTCGCAAACCAGAGGCATTCCATTCTTGTCGACAGCAAAGATAGAAACAACAGGTGCTTTGTGTTTTAATTTAATTTCTTTGCCCATCTCAGCTACAACTTCTTCCTCAGACCGTTTGTCTTGTTCTGGTACTGTAAGATAGTACACAAAGATGTGTCCAGCATTGGTTCCAGCCCACAGAGAGGGAATGTGATGCTCACCTATGAAAAGAAAACTGTATTCAATTGGCCCGTTCTCAACAGCTTTTGCTTTACAAGCTAATCTTTACAGCCTTGCAGTAGCCTCATATGAATATAACTTTAGCCAGAAAATATTTAGCAATTATTCCACGAAATCGAGTCGTACATGAGCTCATAGCCGACGAGTCGCGCAGCGCCGAGTTGGCTATTAGCCATGTACGACGAGATTGAGTGGAATAATTGTTTTATTATATCCACATCCAC
>JANCMA020098650.1:0-15029 GCA_024336925.2 Zoanthus solanderi | reverse complement strand
AAGATGTTAGTATGCGTTTATTGTGGTTATCGATAATCTGCTTGGTGTTATTCATGCAGCTGTAGCTGATTTTAATAAGTGTTATTAAAAGCTTGTGATCTTTGGGAAAGTGTTTATATACTAAAGCGAGGAACCTGTGTCCGATGTTAGTGCTGACATTCTTGCTGAAGGGCGGGTTATACCACAGAATGCAACAACGGGATTGAAGGAAGCGTGCTCAATTTCTATTACACGTTGATTGTACATAAAAAAGGCTGTGTCAAGTTTCTGGTTCAGGTGGCTTTTTGCGAATGGTTTGAACACCCTTACATCCCAGAATGCCTTCTGCCCCTTTTGCCAATAACTGCGATCACTGACATCTAATCGAGCTTCATCGGACGAGTTGGCACTGCTGCTTAGCACTTCTCCTGTCAAAGTCTCAAGGTGCGGCTCGACCTCAACATCATGGCATACGTCCTTGAGAAGGTTGCAAATAGGTCTCGTACATCATCATGCCTCTTGTGGACGAACCCGCCTTTCATGCAAGACATTGTATGGTCAACATCAAAACGCTTGCCACATGGACACATCGATGGAAGGTATTTTGGTGTCCACCTGTATCTAAGACTGAGAGCATCATAGAATTCCCGTCTGTTGAGGCTGAAATTTTCTTGCTCTTAGTTGTTCAGGATTCATATTTTCACGTAGTTGCTGTAGGATACTGCTGCTCTGCTCTTCTTTAGCAATGACGATTCTTCTTCTTGTGATCATGAGTTGTTCGGTATCCACTGGGGCAGTACTGTCTTGATTGTAGATATGCTCGACCAGCTGTTCGGTGGCAGTAACGTCATGGTTCCGTCAATTAACTGCTCTCGATATACAGAGAATAAGTCGATGTTGTATCAAGATTAGGCTGCAAGAAAAACTAACTTCATTTGCAATTTGATTGATGGTAACTTACATTCCCGTTGCAAGTGCAACAATTAATCCCCCAAAGGCGAGGTGAATAGTTGTGGATATATACGGAAGCGTCGAGGTATATATCCACCGCTAGGCACTGACCCTGAGGGTGATAGTTGTTTTAGTATTTACCAAAATAATGCGATGGAAATGCACTTTATTTTCAAACAAACAATACAATGCAAACCTTTTTTCAATTCTATTTGTAGTAGCGCGCTTTCTAATTTTTTTGAAGAACACTCGTGGATTTTCAGCCAATTCTGAAAACAAAAAGATTTTGTTCTTACGAAAAACCCAAATTTGTTGCCCTTTTCGTGTTTGCTTCAATGGCTTTCCTCGTCTGTAACTGAAGGGAAACGCGACGCCATTTTGACTTCCTTCTCAAAATCAACTAATTGTCTTGGATATCGCGAGCATGTTGGCCAGGTTTGTCTATTGTCGGATGAACATGTCAAACGGTCCCAACATTTCATCCAACATCCAACAAAAATTTGTTGGACCAAGTGTTGGCCAGTTTTGTGTATTGTCCAATGAACATGTCAAATGGTCCCAACATTTCATTCAACATCCACCAAACATTTGTAAGACCAAATGTTGGCTAGTTTTGTGTATTGTCGGATGAACATGTCAAACGATCCCAACATTTCATCCAACATCCAACAAACATTTGTTGGACCAAGTGTTGGCCAGTTTTGTGTATTGTCCAATGAACATGTCAAATGGTCCCAACATTTCATGCAACATCCACCAAACATTTGTCAGACCAAATGTTGGCTAGTTTTGTGTAATGTCGGATGAACATCTCAAACGGTTCCGACATTTTGCAGACATTTAGACCGCACGAGGTTGGGTAAACAGAGCAGCCTCGTATTGAAGATTTTCAAAGCATTTACTCTTTATAATACGCATGCCCTAGCAGGACTTTTGTCGTGGGACCCTGTCAAACGTACACGACAGAAAATCGATACATTGAGAACAATAGAAATGTTGGGTTGATGTCGGGACAATGTTTGTTCAGAATGAAACTTCACCCGACATTGACTCAACACAAAAAATCTGCTCCTGACATTGTCGGATCGCCATGTCAAACTCTCCCAATATTTGACCCAACAAATGTCGGGTGCACGTTGGGTGAAATGTCGAGACCCTTTTGACAGGGGCTTAATACTTACCTACAATGAAAAGGCCGTGACGGGCCCGTGTTATGGCTACATTAATCTGACGCTCATCAGTGAGAAACCCAAGATGTAAAGCAAGCCACTGTGGACTGGGTCCGGACAGAACTTCATTTTCTGGTAACGAACGCACCGTTGAGATGACAACGAAATCCCGTTCAGTACCTGAAAGTATAAATGCTAGTTTAGTGGGCGTCGTCAAATCTATATGGTATCACTTAACCTCCACTGACATTTTTGTGTTTCATAACTTCCCAATTACAGTATGGAGTTTGACCGATTCTAGATTCAGCATTGTTTTGTTTATTTTATTTTACTGGTCCGATAAATGAATCACGTGATACATCTGCAATAAATAGCTGAGATGATCAGCTGAGGTGGCGAGAAATCTGGAAGACTGTATCAGCAATCATAGAGCTCGGCCTGAACTCTCCCCACTACTTATCGTGGCATGGATAAACAGATAAGGTATCAAGAATTCAAAATAGAAAACTAACTAGCGGTAAACTAGTTTAAGCTGCGTCGGTGTTTCTAAAGAAACAATTTAGTAGGAATTTACATTTTTATTACTAAATTGTTATCAAGAATGCAGTCCTTCCCCATACATACCTTGACTTGTATAAACTTGTTGCAGTGTATCCCTTCTCCACTTACCTTAACTTGCATAAACAGATACGATCATTACTATGCACAACCGTCAAACCTAGACTTGCATAGTACCCTTCTCCCCATTTACTTTGACTTGGTATGTCCCCGCTTACCCTGACTCGTATATACCTACTTACCTTGACTTGTATATCCCAACTTACCCTGACTTGTATAAACAGACAAGATCTTTAAAATTCACCCTTTCCCCAACTCACCTTGAATTGTATAAACAGGGAAAGTTTCTACAATTCTCTCTCCCCATACCTACCTTGACTTGCATAAACAGATAAAGTCTCTACATTGCACTGTCCAAGGGCTTGTTGTAAGGCCTTTGTAATCTTCACCTTTTGAGCAGTGTATGGTGTAAAGACGCTGATCTGTGAATCCTTTATACCACAACTTCGGATGAACCTGACGATATCCACCTAATTACGACCGAAACAAGAACACCCGTCAAACATATTTTTAGTTAACTGAAGATCTAGTTTGCCACTAGCGCTCTAGATACAATACACTGAGGGCAGACTCAAGAGGTATGAGCGTAAAGCAGAATACCACAGTTAGGTTGGGGAGTCCGTTTTTAATGAAGGGGAAAATCGTTAGAGTCAGATTCAAACATATAACTCTAAGTTTATCCTTGACCTTAAAAACAAATAAATTCAGAAGGAAAAAGGAGCAAAATACCCCTCCAAAACTTCAAAAGAAAGAGTTGCAGAACTTTTTACCTCATTCAAAAGAAAACTAGCTAACTCCTTTACAAGTAGCTCATTGAACTGGTGCTTATCTCCGGTTTCTGTAGTATTAAGTGGACAAGAGTATGTGACTCCCCGTGGATAGGAAACCCCTGGACGGGACACTAATCCATCGCAGGTTAGCCCCCAGCAGATGCTGGTACTTATTTACCTACCCTGAAGGATGGAAAGCTGAGTTAGCTTAGGCAGAAAAGAAGGTGCACAAATAATTGAATCTCGGCAAAGCCGGGGATCAAACTGGGGACTGCTTTTGGTTAGAAACAAAGATCTTACAAACTGCACAAAACACGCCCGCCCATTCAAAACACAGCCGTTACTAATTTATAGACTTAGCTGTGAAATCAAAAGTAAATGTTTTTACAGGGCACAACAAATGTTTGTAAAAAAGGAAAAGATGAAATCTAAATCGTTTTCTAATTTATGAAACACTTACAGTCTTCTTAACTTCCATCTCATTAAACTTGGAATCTTCTCGTCCCTCAAGGCCTGTAAACACCTGTGGGCTTTGTTCTTCTCCCTGCACGTGACAAAAGACCAGCCGCACGCCCGTGCCTGCAGGCCAAAGAGTTGCTATGGCACCCACACTCATGCGCCTGGGATTTGTTACCTCGCTTGCATCCTTTAGTTTGTCATTGTAAAAATGTTTCGAGGGAAATTTCCGAATGCTTGGATGCTATACGTAAAGTAAATATACTGTGATCATTAAACAAGAAAAAATGCTACAAAAGAGAAACAGATGATCTAGGCAGGAATTAAAAAGTATCATGGGCAGCAGTAATATTGTAATAGTATCATCAACTGGAATAGGAACTCATTAAAAAGGAAGGTAAAGACAGACAAAGAAACTGGGGCTGGAAAACGGATGGAAACAAGGTCAGGAACAAAAACAAAAATAAAAAATGGAGAAACGGAATGTACAACAACAAGAATGAGAGCAGAGAGGATGCCATGAACATAAGTTGCCTCCACACTTTATTCACTTATGGGACTTCTAAATCACGTCTACACAATAAACAAATACTAAATTCTCTCAAATCTAAACTTGTATTTATGTTAAATATGGGTTACATCTTTATATTGCACTAAAAATGCAAAAAAGAAGTTTTATGCATCACAGATAGGTTTTGGTTAATCACAACATTAGCCTACAAAAACCAATTGGAGAACAAATTTTAGGCGATTTCTGAGTGTCAAATAATAATCGTATCGTAGTGATAATCAATCAAATCAAACCAGATACAAAGATGCAACTAGAGAAAGGACAAGAAAAAAGACAAAAGCAGGAACAAATATAAGGCCTGACAACAACTGATATCAGGAACTACTATGTGATGTTTGGGATCAGGACAAGGTACAGGGGTATGGAGAGAAGTAAACACATAAACAGCAAAAGTTACAGCGGTGACAACTGGGAATAGACAAAAACAAATACATGTCCAGGAATAGGTACATAGATAACAACTTGGAAATAGCACAAATACATGTCCAGGACTAGGTACATAGATAACAACTTGGAAAAAGCACAAATACATGTCCAGGACTAGGTACATAGATAACAACTTGGAAAAAGCACAAATACATGTCCAGGAATAGGTACATAGATAACAACTTGGAAATAGCACAAATACATGTCCAGGAGTAATCACTGGGGTATGGGCAAGAGCACGCATATGTAGAGAATTAAACACAGGGATAACAACTGGGGTATGAACAAAAACACAAATATGTAGAAGAAAAAGTACAGGGATAACAACTGGGGTATGAATAAGAAAATATATTTAGAGGATTAAACCCGAAAATAGTAACAAGTGAAAATAAGAGTATAGACATGTACAAGATAAAGGGTTAACAACTGGATAAGGAAAAGAACAGAAAGAACGTTTACAGGAATAGGTACAGGAATAACAACTAGGGTAATAAAAAAGACAAATACATGTACAAGAGTAGCTACAGGGATAGCAAACGAAGTAGAAACAAGAGCAGCTACATTGAAGGTATTCTTAACACCTACCATTCTGTACTGTGTGTTAAGCATATGTGAAGAATACACCTTATTGGAGCGCGTTTCAAAAAGAGAACTAAAAAGCGAACGAGCCAGACCCAGTTTCTTAGCTACTTTGCTCATCACTATAGGAGAAAGTTGTTTGTGATCTCCAATTAATACGGTACGCTGACACCGCTGACCAGCTGACATCATAGTAACTAAGCATTCGGGCTCCAAGCACATACTGCACTCATCAATAATACATTGTCTAAATGAAGCATGCTTGCGAAGACGCGGGCTAGCTGCTTCAGTACACGTGCAAAGGATCAAATTAACACCATTTTCAGCAATCTCAAATCTTTCGGCTTTTTCAAGTACTTGACGGTATTGGCTAATCTTGTCAGACAATTCTCTTTTGTTTTCCTGGGTGGAAAAATGTAGTTCAGTTCAACCGACCTTGATGGCATTTTTACAGAGCGTAATAGCAGAAAAAACTACAGTAAAGGACATTATAAAACAATTTGAATAGTACGTGGGTTTTGATTGGTCAACAAGTGTGTTTTCAAAGCGCTATGAACATGAAAATGACGTGAGCAATATGGTTAACTGTCTGGCTAACTATTAACTGTGAATTACAATGAAAGCAATAAAACTATACAAACGTGCTTCGTATATCGCCTTTCTCCTTGTTAAGTTGGAAACCAATAATTTTATAAAAGAAATAAACTCCTTTCTTTCATAGCCAGGTGAAAACGTCGGCAAAGTTTGTGAGTATTCTCGAACATGTGAAAACTGTCGATTGCGTCTCGGGTTTTTAATGATCTGCTTTCGAATTCTCCCAAACGCTCGCCTCGGTTTTGACCAGGCTATGAAGGCACGGAGAACATGTTTTATTTCTTAAACAATAAAATGCAGTAGCGTGGGATAAGAAAAGTAGTTTATATAATTGTTGCATCCTGAAATCACTAGTGCTCACTCAGTTTATTTACTTTAATGACATATTATCAAACATATAAAGAAGAAAGGAAACAATGATATTTTAATACATTTCATTTACAATATTAGACACTGAGATATTGGAGAGCAACGCATTAATACTTCGTTGTATCTTAAATGAGTTCAAGGAATGGTTTCTGTTTTTAATAATTACAAAGTCAACATACTTCGTCCTTCCGGAATTCATGGATGGCAGCTTCTTTGAGTAACAGAAGTAATCATAGGAAACAGTGTTCAAAAATAAGCCTTACCTGATATTTTTTCAAATCAGTTATTTCTCTCTCTAGTTGCAGAAGGGTTCTAGAGTGAGGATTATGAGCTCTCCTGATACGATAATGCAAAGCAATGTCTTCCAGTGACTTGTCCATTGCAGCCTGCTGAGCAGTTGTGAATAACACTCCCATCTGCAGAAAATTTTGACTCTCAATCGCTCGCCCATAAACTCTCAACATCTTGACTTCCTGTTTACTCCGAAACATTTCTGTCACATGAAAAAAGGGTTTCAGCGCATTGATTTCAAAAATTAACAGTCTAAACTGGAAAACATGTCGCATCAACTGTCTTAATCTGACTACTTAATGATTACAGACAACGATCTATAAAGTTCCATCATTGTCTAACAGACTTCAGGGTTCCCAGCATTTCAAGAAAACAAAATTCCCTGACTTTTCCCTGATTTTTCCCTGATGAAGTCTCAAACTTCCTTGATATTTATTTCAACTCATTTCCAGTTTCACGTCTTCTGTGTTGTTGCAGTGAACTATTTGCAGTATAAAACATTGTAATGTAAAACTAATTAGTACTATTACACAGGCATGTAATGGCCTCCCTTCTCCCCTTACAGCTATCCTTTCCTCACCTTTTGGCTTTTTAGTGTACACAATCATGTTTAAAGTTAGAATCCTTATTTAGGTCATGCTCTACAGCTACTTGTACTACAGTCACAGAGGCTACACTTAAAAACCACCATAGCCAGTGATCCAATGGATATGTGGTTTTGATATGCAACAAAATATAACAGATTGACTACTTTTTTTTTTTCGGCCAATCGAAATTCCCTGACTTTTCCCTGATTTGAGGCATTTTTCTCAAATTCCCTGACGTTTCCCTGACTGGAAAAGAGTAAAATAATTTTCCCTGATTTTCCTGATGGGCTGGGAACCCTGGACTTTATCTAGATGAGAAAAACATTAACCGCTCCCAACTCTTGCCAATTAGAGAGCACCAATGATATCTACTTCACCGCCTCGGCGTAAGAAAACACCACTGATGTCAAGCAGATAGCACCAACTGGGTCCTAAAACCTCTACTGGTTGCTAATGACGACATTACAATGTCCCGTTACTGTTAAGTAGCATTCAACAACTGGTTAGGTTAATTAACCTGAGGTCATCGAGCAGTACAATATCTTCATCATTGTCGAGAGCTCCTGTGAGACCTCCATATTACAATGATGTTCCAAACAATGTTGGAGAGTCAGGTTGGTGTAGTAGTCATCAGTAACGCCTCCCACCTCCATGATCTGAGATCAAGTCCTGAGCTCCACGCATGCGCTGAGATTTGTCAATCTCAATTTGACTCCTTGGGTTTTTTCCAGGTGCTCCGGTTTTCCTCCCTCTGCAAATTTGATTTTCACGCTAAGATCTGAGTCTTTATTCTAGCTGCAGGTGTTATCTCCTTGTCACCCATTTGCCAGGCAATGCCCTGGAGTCATTCAGACATTCTTCTGGGAGCAATAAATAAAGTTTTAATGCAAACGACTTTGCTTCCCACAACCAGCTTCTAACTGTAATGGCCACCCGTATTACAATCTTCTAAACTCTATTTAAATACCCATTAACGTTATGTAGATGTTAAAGTAAACGGGGAAAGCGTTATTCATAAACAACAATCAAATGATTCTACTTACTCGCTGCCACGTCAACTGATTGGTTGGAAGGTCCACAGTACAACACCTGATCACATCTGGAGTCCCCATTCTTCTTGTTCATCGCAATAAACTGTTGAGCGATCGCTACAGCCGTCCACGTTTTACCAGTCCCTAACAATTCATGATGATAAAGGAACTCAGTGAAGGCCGATATGGTCTCATTTCAAACACGCACGAAGCATGAGATTCATACCAGTCCCTAACAATTCATGATGATAACTGAACTCAGTGAAGGCCGATATGGTCCCACTGCTAACACGTATGATTGAAGCATGAATTCAGAAATCGAAAATAGTAAAAAGCAGAAAATTAAGGCTCTCAACATCTTCTGTAACCTTGTGTCAGCCTTCGAACTAATGTCTGACAGATCCAGGCAAAGTAAACAACTATCAATATTAGATGTTTAGGAAACATTTACGTCACGTAAAAAAAGTGTAATATACGTTAACATGCAGCCCTGATTTAAACAAAGGTTAGTTAACTTTTTACTGAAACTTTAAAACAGCTTGATGTACAATAACATGAACACCAAAGCATTTCCCCCGGTGGATGTCACAACATCACATTAATTATTGATTGGCATACTTGGCGCAGTTGTACGATGTTTGCTTTTCGACCACAAGGTCCCCAGTTCGATCCGGCCCGGCAAAGATTTGAATATTTATGTGGCCTTCTTTTCCGCCTGAGCTAACTCAGCTTTCCATCTTTCCTGGTTAGGTAATTTAGTACCAGCCTCAACTGGAATTTAACCTGCAATGGATTAGTGTCCCATCCAGGGGAAGTCAAAGACTCTAAATCACTACAAAACACTACAAAACCGGAGATCCATGGGCCGCTTGGCTCGTAGAGGATTTAGCTTTAGCTATATTTAGCATTTTTAGGGGAATACCTTACCTGGTTAACAATAATATAATTGTTTAAGTAGCCCGATACTACACTTAACTGTAGCTAATATATTAGAGTAGTAAAATAGAACGTGTTTTAATGTTCTTGCCTGGTGGGCCTTGAATTAATACAAGAGGTGATGTTAAAGCTAGGTTCACAGCTTTTTGTTGTCCGTTGTCAAGCCTCAGACCGTTTACCCTGGGGGTGTTAGCAAGATGTCTTGCTAGATACTGTGGAACATTCCTTCTTAGGAACACATTTCGCACCAACTCTGAAGCTGTATGTAGGTGTTGCACAGCACGTATCATGCGGCGGAACGACAACCATTGTGGAATCAACTGAACGGTGCAAGTTACTTCTGAACTTGTATGGATATCCTCTGTTTTACAGATCTTTGGTTCTACCAAACGCAGATGAACATCATAGTGACTCCTACAACCAAAGTATGTGTTGTGAAAGCCGCTTAATCTGCATGTATAAGATAAAGCTCGTTCGTCCCTCACTATACACCGAATGCAAATATGGCGCACCACTCAGGTGGACCGGACCGAGTTGCTTGATGTCGAGATTAGTTAGGCCTTGATGTGTTTTCTTTTCATAACAAGTCATTTATAATATAAACTCGCAAGCATTGAGCGTATTATTAGTCATTTTCGCGATGCCCTTTCATTGCTGTGTCCCTGAATGCAACCAAAAAGGTGTAAAATCGCCAACGTTAGAAAAAGTATCTTGTTTTGAATTTCCAAATCAGCCTTTACTAAGAAAGAACTGGATTCACGCGATCCGACAAGACGAAGGAAAGGACTGGAGGATCACTCTAGACAAGTAAGTTTGCTATTTGCATTTTAGGCGAGATCTAAGAAAGTTCCTCACTGGACTAAATTATCTTGTGGACGGATGTGTACTGTCAAGATTTTCTTGTACTGTCAAGATTTTCTTGCTCTGTTCCATCCTCAAGAAAAAGAAAAGCACCTTTTGAAATGCTGCCTTTGCCGATTCATTTGTCTTTGCACAAGTCGAAGAAGCACTTGTTTAGATACGGCGGGCTTTTTGGCGTACATCCAGCAATTTTCCCGCCTTTTAAACAAGTTTGAAGTTTGGTTTTCTTGTGAAGCAATTTGCGACATTTTTAATCGGTTTTTCTGTTTGATTTTTTGAAATGGAATTCAACCCTTTGGCAGATTTAGTGAATAACGGATTTACAATCATTGAAACTGGCTTGTTTTTTGTTTGGTTGTGGTGCATTACAACAGTTGAATTGTTTTTTTCACTTGCCGCCGTTCGGTGTTCTTTGCGCTTTGTATAACATTATAAGGATCAGGATCAACTATATTTTGGTCTCGGCCAATTTTGATACACTCTTCGACCTGTAAAAAGCTACTTTTACCTCGTAACATCCAATTTTTTACATGTATTGGTGTAATTTTTTGACAAGTCATAGCGAAACAGGAAAGGATCTTGCGCCTTACCCAGTGCTCGATTTTAAGAAAAATTTCTTGTGCACATGGGACAAGCAGCAACAGTAGAGGCCGTCCACAAAAAATGAGCTCTACCGTATTTAGAAAAACCCATTTTTAAAATGTATTAAAAACTAATGAACTTTTAATTGCTGAAAAACAAGCTTGACAGTTCGTCTCATTTGTGGTAAGAAAGCAGACGAAATCTACAAGCACCTGAATTAAATATAGTTCTAAAACCAAGTCGTGCTATATTCAACTGAAGCTTTCTTCATTCATTTCATATACCATTTATGAAAGGATGGCGAAGTCTTGTTTCCGTGACAATTTAAAGTAAAAATCAATGGTTTTGTACTGACGACATTTCAGTTGGACTTGCCGTTTAAGTCGACTTTGTTTATTGAGAAAGACAAAGGTTTTGCTGCTAACAGCTAATGAAATAAAACTTTCATTTATTTCCTAAACAATATAACGAAACAAAAGTTTGGCATCAATGTTTCTTCAATCTAAAACCGGGTCAGGGGAAAACCGCGAATGTTGAATAGAAATCCGATAACACTTACAGATTCATTTCTGAGAATCTACAGATTAAGAAATATACAGAAACTATATAATTAGCAAGTGGTTGGTTTTAAAAACTATTATCATTGGTTACCCTGTTACCTCTTGACTAGGGCTGCCTTTGTTTTCAACCCCTTCAATGAATGCCTCTACATTTCAGTCAAAAACGAAGTTTTTCGCATTTTAATCCCTGGCGCTCGAGATATCGTCCTGAGATAAGCCGTGGCCTAACTAGCCTCCACTTCGCGTAACTCGGCCCGGTCCTCCCAAGTGATCTGCCAAATTTGCATTTGGTGTATATCTAGTGCTTTTGCTATTGGACTACAAAAATTACGAAGGGAAATTGGTGGTTTTTGATATGGATTCGCACAACTTGATTGGCTCAAATTGGCTTAAAACTCTATTTGTCAATGTGCATTCAACTAGGGGAGTATTTTCTTTCTCACTTTTTTCTCACGTGTTTACGTTGAAAAATTAGATATACCATAATATACATTTTCTAAAAGAGTTTTTTAACGACAAGCAGGCACTTTCTACTGCGTGCGAGGAACCAGATGAAAACCGCTGGGAATTAAATGGCTCTAACAAATTTTATTAGAAATCTACTCACTATCAATCGCAAATACTGCAATCTGATTGGTTACCGTACTCACTATCTATCAGGTGATAGATAGCGTCTGCGGGATGAAAACAAGTATAATTCAAAATGGCGGCCCTTTCCTGCTTTTCAGAAGACGTTTTGGAAGAGAAATTAAACGCTCTTATTCAAAAAGCTATTCCAGAGAAAATTAAAATAGCAAGAAAATATGGTCTAAAAAATCTTAAAGGTAAAAAAAAAAAGAATTTGAAATATCAATTTGACAGTTTCACTCGGCGAATAGTCGCTGGTATATCATCAGCATTGGTTGTTTAAATAAATTCAACAAGTGTTAATCAAAAAAGTATTGTTGTTCTTTTGTTTCTTCTTCAGAGAAAAAAAAACAATTAGAATACTCGCTCTCAATTTCTATCGCCAATCAATAAAAATTTTGAATTCGTATTCTAACTGTTAAATAGAGGACTAAATCGTCTGATTCTCCTAATATCAGAATTCGAGCAATAGGTATCCTAAACAAAATTTATGTGAAAAGACATCATAATATAATGTAAATATATATACCTAATGACAATTCCCCAAAAGAGGCTTTTCCGTGTCATTTTCAGAAGCGGATCTAGGGGAGGGGCCTGGGGGGCCTGTGCTCCTCCCTTTTGGTTACAATTTGTGATCTATTTTTTTAAAATAACCCTTTAATAGACATCAGAATCTGAATGGTGCCCCCCCTTCAAAAAGCTAATCTGTAAGGTACCCCCCCCCTTTCAAAATTTCTGGATTCGCCGATGTTAAAATTCCATTCCCAGTTAAGAATCCCAACAGGTAGGAGGCAAGCCAGTTGGCTATTTTCAAAGCCCCTGGGATCACCGTAGTCCGAGTCAGAGATTCGAACCTGGGTCTTCCACATTCAAATCACCAACTCTGACCACTGAGCCACACTGCCCTACAGGTATATCACAGTTTTTACATTTTTGGTTCTGATCTGGCTCGCACTCCTTTACACTTTAAGTTTTCATTACGTTGAATGTGTTAAGTATAATTTATGGTTTCAGATTTTTTCATATATCTACAATGAATTCTGCTGTTGATTCATTACTTTCGGACCAAATAACATATTTGACACCAAAATATTAATCTCAAATAAGAAATCCATCATTTTTGGTAATTTTATTAAAACTACAAGTTACGTAATACGTGTTTTGTTTAACGTGATATTTAGTCGACTGCTTATTCATTTTCCGTGACCAAAACTCAATTTTCATCACCAAAAGAAAAAAAACCGTCGCTGGAAATATTATACTTCTTTAAATACCATTTCTTAAAGTTTTTCAAATTAAGGTATGAAAACCTGGGGCTGACAGATATCTTACCTTTCCACCTCGAGTCCAGTCACATCAACAACCCGGCAGTGCAAGACTTGAATTGTAATCTGGGGATTACCTAAATCCTGGGTAACCTTGCCTTTGTCGTGAGAGCCTACCAAGCTACCAGATGGACTGAAACGTATGCAAAGGAAATCTCCAACAAAAAACTGGATGTTGTGATAATTACAAAACTCTTTTGCCACCATAAACTTTCCAATAACCCCTGTCGAGAAAGTAAGACTTCAGTTCAATATAAAAAAAGTTGATAACGTTTTATTCGCGAGTTGCTTGCGTTATATCACAAACGGTTGAGTTCATTTATAGCATCTCCTCTGTTACACATCTTTAGAAAGAAACTATTCTATATTTTTGATCATTTATTTATCTTACAATTATGAGCGCTTCGCCAAAAACGTATTTAGATTTGGTCAGATCCTATTTTTGAAATTTTACTAATTTTCTCATCTTATTTCAAGACAGCGTCCTGAAGGGGGATTACTGTTCATTACTACAACGACAAGCTAGCTGGAAATGTTTTTGTAGCGCCTTTATTCACGCCATCCTAATTTGGCAATAACGGCATTCGCAACTATTTACAGTCCCCTCCGGGACACAGTTAAAAACAAATATGGAGAAAATGTTTGAATTTCTTTGAATTTAGAAAAAAATAAGATTTGACCAAAATAGTCTGATAACACAAAAAGGAAAAAGGGTTAGTTGGTCTTTAATACAGAATGCACCAGCAAAATAAGCTAAATCCTTTACAAGCCAAGTGGCCCATGGAGCCGGAGCTTATATCAAGTTTCTGTAGCCTTAAGCGGATGAAAGTCTTTGACTCCCCCTGGATGGGACACTAATCCATCGCAGGTTAGCTCCCAGCAGACGCTGGTACTCATTTACCTACCCCAGAAGGAATTAAAGCTGAGTTAGTTTAAGCGGAAAAGGTCGCACAAATAATCGAATCTCGACAAAGCCGGGAATCGAACCGGGGACCTTGAGGCTAGAAGGCAGAGACCTTACCAGCAGTAATTGGCAAGTTAATTATTAAAACCTGAGAGAATATAAACTTTGATGCACTGGCAAGTAATACTGACTCCAGAGAAAAAATGAACAAATAATTCATATTTTTGTAGTATACTTATTGATACTGTGCTAATAGGCTACAGGCTCATCATCTATTTGTCCACAAGGTTTAATTGATTGTTTGCTTGTTGTTCTCCTCCACGTTGAACTTACTTTGATTTTCTCCAAAAGCCTTGAGATTGCCCACTTGAACCTTCTATAGATATCTGAGTTGTGCACAAAAATGCGATCAGATGACATCGTAATGCAGCCTGGATTATTGTTATTAAGTAACGATCCGAGTAAGAACTAGGCAGAGGAATGCAGAAAGGTACTAATTGCAATATTGTTAAACCATTGATCTGATTGGCTAAACTTTAAAAATAGACAATATCTTCATAAGTAAGCCAATGTATTTCTTTCCAGTTTACTAATTCAAGCCTTTCTAGTTGGAACATTTCTCTTTTTAAACTTAAGAAAAATTCCATGTTGGGAACATTGAAAGTGAAAAGGTTTTCTTTGCCTTTGTTTTGGGGTTCTATGAGTGGCTAAAATATTATACAACAAAAAAAACATTGCTTTAAAATAGAGTTTCGCTGCTTTTTATTTTAAAACTATGTTATACACAGGTTGATGTATTCTCAGTATGAAAATTTAAACATTCTGGTGTGGGAAAAGTGAAAT
>JANCMA020098547.1:0-15030 GCA_024336925.2 Zoanthus solanderi | reverse complement strand
TACGTAGTTTCGAATATGCATGGCACTTGACTGCTACAAGCGAAAGAGTATATCAAACCTGAAAACTTTACAATACGTTAATTTACTGTCTCATGATCGCTCTGAGCAAATGAAAGCACGACCAAATGTAAACAAATGCATAATAAAGCGGAGAAATCTTAAGTTGCAAGCATATTTCTGTTCTATCTGTGGATAGATCATTTAAACAAGGACTAGCAAAAAAAAAAGGTTTATGAAGAATGAAGTGACCAAGTTTGTTTACATAATACTGTCAGTTTAGCGAGAATCGTGTCGCATAGCATCGGAGCACATAGGAAGCAGTTGTCATGCTAATCATGGCTTAAAATGTCCGATCAGTTGCTTTGGGAGTCAAATAAACAATCTTTAGTCTTGGACTACTACGTACACTGTACCTATATTCGCCCGCGGAATTCGTCCTTGGACGCAGGAGGATGCGTCCTCCCGCGGGAATGGACGCGTCCGCCCACGGGTAGTCCCCGCAGATTTTCCGCGGAATGCCCGCGGGCAAATGCACCAATGTTTTCAGGCGGTACTGTATATGTATTTCACTCCCAAATGCCTTAATAAAACATGAATTTCTTACCTTAAATCACAATAAAATCCACTGAAACTTCCATGGCATGTTTATGAATCCCTATAATAATTAAATAAAATTAAAAAATTATATCGTGGCTGAGTTTTAGCAAGTTTTGTTTAGTTTAAGGGGAAAGACAAGTTAAACTGAACAAAACTTGCTCAAACTCAGCCATGATATATTATAGGGATTCATAAACATGCCATGAAAGTTTCAATGGATTTTATTGTGATTTAAGGTAAGAAATTCATGTTTTATTAAGTCCATATAAATTCCCATATACATGTATTTACTGTAAATCAACACTAATATAGAGTTTGGGCTACCTTTGATTTCATTGGTTACAGTTTTCTCCTGGTTTAATATATATATAATTATAGCAAACTTTGTGAGAATTCTCAAGTAGGTGAAAACCCTCGACTGCATCTTGTCACTGATCTGCTCTCAAATTCTCCCAAATGCTCACCTCAGTTTTCATAAGGCTATGAAGGCACAGAAAACATGTTTTATTTCTTAATTAATACCCATAACAAGAAAAATGTGAATTAGGTTTTTTATCATTTAAGTTACCTTTTGTTGCACACAACAATGTAAATGGAGCACACAATCCAGTAGAGTTGTGATTCCTAATGAGTTGAAATAGATACTGTACAGCACTTTAAACACACACAGCAATGTAAATGGGCACACAATCCAGTGGAGATGTGCATAGACTGTATAATTAACTAAAAATGCTCAGCAATATTCAACTCCTTAATTTACAATATTGACACAATCCAAGTATGGTTGAATGTATCAACAAGTGTTAAACAAGAGGAAGGAATGGATGGAGCAAAGGAGACTGAAAATGAATACAGAAAAGACAAAATCAATGGCAACTGGAAATAAGGCAAGAGAGAGGACTCAGTCAGGCCATGTGAGAGGGATGGGAGCAAACTCTCTATTGTGTACTGAGTGTGAGAAATTTCCGACGGGTGCAGAACTTTGTATGTCCAAGATGTGCGAGAAAGGGTGAAGGTGATGGAGATAATGAGGGTCCCCTGTGTACATAGTGTATTTAGAAAGCATGGACCCGATTATATGATAAACATGCAAACACAGTATTGTAGGAAGGTTGTTGGATATTAAGATAGCGACTAATAATTTGGTAATATATCAGTTCAAATAAATATCCTTTCTCATTCTTGCAATGATTGATAGTACACCACAACTGTTTGGTAGTAAATAGAAGCCTGTTGGAGGAGATGTGCTGGACTACAAAGCAGGTCTAGAGGAGAGAGCAGTGCGAGAGTAACAGCTGCATAGAGAAGGTGGCAAGAAATAATCAGTTTATCAGTAAACCACAGCAAATGATTGAGGACTAGGGGAAGGGTATTATAATGAAGCTTGTGCGAGATCTGCTTTACTGTATGGAGCAGAAACATAAGCATTAACAATCAGACTGATGGATGTTACTACTACTACTACTACTACTATTACTACTACTACTACTACTATTACTACTACTACTACTATTACTACTACTACTACTACTATTAATACTACTGCTACTACTATTAATACTACTACTACTATTAATACTACTGCTACTACTACTACTATTACTACTGTTACTACTACTATATCTAATAAATATTTTTACTAATCTCCATCCTAATGTATGAAGATGTAGATGGAGATATAATAACAGATGTATATCTTGAGACACAAACACTTGTGAAGAACAAAATCAAGCAAAAACTCTCCTCTCCCTACTCATTAATTTTCGAATAATCTTCCCTTAATTTCCTGTGAATTAACTAGGATTTCCGGCTAAAAGTATTTACCTACTCCCACCCCCCCTTGGGATTAGGATGAGACCCACTAGTGTAAGTGAAGTATATTTAAGGGAGGTGTGGGTAGTAATTTTCCAGAACAGCCGATTTTGGTTTCAACCTCTCCTTAACTTGGATTCATTGTATAAATTTTAAAAACTGTTTACTTTGTATTATAGGGTACAGATAGGATCATCCTACCTTCCGTATTTCATCTACAAATGCGCTTGCGATCTCAAGGTGAAGGTCGACAAGGAACAGAATGGAATGCGGGTCTGCGATCACTCGAACAGCAGCATTAAACGACTGCACCCGAGAATAGCGTCCACTCAACGTTATCATCTCGTAATGTGGTAGACTACTTTTGTTTAGCTCGTCCTTTATTTGTCGCAGGTGTTTTTCTTTCGTTTCATACACTGCAATCACAACACCGATATTTCTATCTTGTGTTTCTTGGTATATGCGCTTCATGTTGCGAATGAAATGGAGCACCCAGTTTACTTGATTTGCTGCTGTTACTACGAAGTAAACAATCGCAGTTTTGTTCCATTGAAACCTATCAGGTTTACATAATCTCTTCTTATTATCTACTAATACGTATTCTGAATGATGAAATGTATCGTTAGTTTCTTTGTCCTGAATCTGCAACTCGATAAGAACGCGATCTATTTTCTTTACTTCGTCGGTCTTCTTTTCCACATTTTCTATCTTTCTAACCACGTATTTACTGAAATGAAAGTAAATGCATTTGAATATCACAACGATAATAACTACAGCAACAACAACAATAAGAATATTGATTTATTGGCATTTTAAAAGCATTTAAGTTTACATCAGTGCATGAGTATCCACTAAATTTAAATGAAAAAAGCCATTCCTTAGTTTTAATATACTGGACTATTCTAATCTAAATATAATATATTTCTTTCAAATTTTGGATAAAAAACTTTCCAAAAAGTCTCCAATGAACTTGACAGTTACATTAAAAATGGAATCATATTTAACGAAAGTATATAATGAAATATAGTTGACATTAGTGTTCAGTAACTCCTTTATAAAATTTTCTCTACGTCCTTTAAGAGTGTTCTTTAAAAGTGTTTTTAATAGCAATGACAATAGCATTAACAATAATAACAATAGAAGTAGCAGTAGCAATGGGAATGACATTAATAATAATAAAAGTTGCAATAACAGTAGCATAGACATCGATGACATTGAAAATAACAACAGCATTATCAATAAAATGACAATAACAATATCAATAGCTATAATAACAAAAGCAATAACAATGACAATAGCAACAGCATTGATGACAGTAACTGGCGGAAAAAGTGGCAGCGGCAATGGCAGTTGCGGTGGCAGCTGTAGTGGCAGTAGCAATAATTGCAATTGCAAAGCCAACTGCAACAGCAACGGCAATGCATGGCAGTAGCAATGGCAATGGAAAAGACAACGACAATGTCTTTTCCCGTATTGTAAAAAATGATCAAAATCTTACTTGGGAACTTTTTTTTCCAGGTGTCTCATGTAAAGAGCTACAATTTCCTTTGCCTCATCTCCGTCCAGTGGTTCTTGTGGTCTCGGTGATCGTTTCTCTCTTCCTTTGAACTCATGATGCGGGAAAGCCTTCGTCATGCGAAACAGATTGTAGATACCGTCATTTTTACTCACACGCCCTCTTACTATATAAGAAGGGTTGTATTTACAATGATTATCAGCGCCTATCAAACGAAACGCATTAGTATCTTTCACCAGTGTCTTCTGAAAGTACTTTGACGTAGTTTTAACATGAAGACATGCGCAACTTGGTGGTATGAGGTTACCATTGTTGTCATTTGCTTCAACAAAAGATAATCGTGTGGTGTCATTTTTGCCAATTACTTCTAAAAACAAACTTTCTGGAGGTTTCCACAGAACTTGCATTTTATTAATCACTCCTTGGTTGTTTTTACGCCAATGTAAAACTTCTATGTAGTACTTTTGCTTGGCTGCAAGATGGATCGTTGCCGTTGGAAAAGTTTGAGATTTAGAGAAATTTTTGATGATAGCCGGAGTTATGTTTTCGTCAGTAATTGCGATACGTCTAGAATTTTTCCAGTTGCTATCCGTGCTTAACCATAATTCTGACGAGCCGCCCGATGATATGACAAAGGTATATCGACCACTTGTTGGGGGGCGAATAAAACCAAAGATTCTTTCGAAGAACGGTTGCAGTTTTGTAGGGCCAGTAATATTAAGTTCTGTAACCAAAGCTATTTCATCGGGAAGTTTTGGAAAGAATGGATGGTGACAGAATGTTTGAAGGTCCATGGTGCAGAATTGGTACCATGTATGCCTCATAAGTTTATAGGATGCACTTGGTTTCTGCTCTTCTTGTGTGTCAATATCAGCCGCTTGAAATTGAAAAGCGGGTACAAAACGATGTGTTATAGGCAGTTCTCTGAAGTATAACATTGTACTAAGTCCGAGCAGTGAAAACATGAATTTCCAGTTTCTGGCTAAAAAAATTCCATTTACAATCATGCTATTCAATCAAAAAATGATAATTACTGCATGAAGATCATCAAACTTAGTTGTAAAAGTCTGTTTCAGTGGCTTTGTCACTGCATGGTCATAAATATATCCCTATTTTTGAATTGGAAACGTGAATATCAAGTATAAATATTGAAATGGCTATAAATATTCATCCAGGTTAGAATAGAAACATCCCAATGGTAAGAACAAGCGTAAACAAGCTATGCCTATGAAACATCAAAATTGTTCAAATCTCGTCGCTTGTTTTTTTTCAGCTTGAGTCGGGAGCAATATTGTATTTAAAGACCGTTAACAAACATCCCGGCATAGTTTGTGTGTCAACAACAGATGAAGAAATTAATTGGTTCTCTCCAAATTTTGACAGCGTTTTCAGTTAAACTAAAGACTCCGTTTGACGTCCTTGTTCAGTGCGAATTGAACTTTTTGTGATTTCTCTCCCGCCACGTACCGCAAACTGATATAAAATGTTAAAGACTCGACGCGATTTTCGCGTGGGAGCTCGCTTCTAGTGTCTTCGAAAGCAAACAAAACTTTAAAAAAAGCTTTTTCACTGTCACATTTTCTGCCACGAAAGCAATGTTACTACGTAGGAAAAAGGGAATTGGTTTCAAATCTAAACCGCCCTCTCATTCAGCATGCATGTAAGCAAAATCAATGCATTTGTAGGCAGCGAAAAACAAAGGGGAGCAAAATTTGTGTTCATGATCAACCTTCAGTAGGTGACAATTCTGTCTGGTTTCAATTACATTTGTAATCTTTTTATTAAGATACATGACACGTATCGTGTTTTCCAAAAACATTAAGTCTTAAAAGATCCCTATTTTTAAACCAAATTCCGCTCGCTACGTCGTCGTGCAATTTTTGTTTATGAGAAAAATTAATACAGAACATTTTTAAAGATGGATAAAAATTTCTAGGAGGCAGCGTGGCACAGTGGTCAGAGTTCGGGATTTAAATACGGAAGACCCGGGTTCAAATCCCCGACTCGGACTACGGGAATCAATTTGTCCTCGGTGATCCCAGGGGCAAATTCACCACGCTTTGTAACGGTAGCCAAGGGATTTTAACATGACACTGAAAAGCCCCTTTAGGGGAGTTGTCATTCTTCTTTCTTTCTTTTATCTATTTTTTTTCTTTCTATCTCTCTTCCGATATTTTCCTATGAAACAATTTTCCAGTTTATATTTTCTAGAGCATGGACTATTGTAACACACGGTCATAGAAATTGAGAAAAGCGTACTATTGGTGATGACAGAAAGGATTAACTCTTTTTATTTGGTTAGGAGCTGAAAATTGAAAAATATATCAGAAATAGCTTTTTAGCAATGCATTACGGATGTGGAAATTCAAATGAAGCCGCGAATCTATGTTACGTACAGACTTCAGTAGCTAAATATTTATTCTCCTTTGTAAACAAACTTTAGCGACTTTTTCTTTTCAACAAACTCATCCGAAAAATTAGTATATATATTGCTCTGAGCGGGACTCGAACGGCACATCTCCCTGTTTTCTAGTCACCACACTGGCAACGTAGGTGACGTGGGTTCGGGTAGGGCTCAGGGCAATATACCAATTTTTCGGATACGTTTGTTGAAAAGAAAAAGTCGCTAGAGTTTGTTCATAAACTGATATTTTTCCAGCCTCAAAAAACCTGTACTTCAGTTATTCTCTTTTGGTAGTTTTCACTAAAAGCCAGAAGATATGAAAGAACGAGAAAACCTATATTTATAATATTAATTGAAAATATTGAATAACTGGTTTTGATTTTAATACTTTTAGTACAAATATTTAGATTCACAGCGTGAAATGCACGACTTTGAATGACATTTTCTAAGAAAGATCTAATAATATGAATTTACTCAAGATCAGTGAATTCATTTTAAATTTTAATAAAGAAACAATTGTTAGTGAAGAAGATGGAAGCTGATTTTACACCACTTTCATAACTGGATTAACTATCCCGTTAGTCAAGATTAAATAACATTTAGCATTTTAACGGTTATGGCCATGCGCACGGAACTGGTGTACAATTCAATATGTCACCTTCGTGCGCCTTTCATTTACCATATTTTCACAAATATTCAACACATATCAAAGATTTTTCACATGCAATAAGGTTTTATGATTTTCTACATCCTCTGTTCGTTATAGAACAGACGAATGTTCCGTAGTCGATTAATTCGACTTAAAAACTGCAAAATGTGAAAAATACTACGTAATTGTACCTGAATTAACAACACACGATGTAGATTATTTTACAGAAAGAAGAATTAGGATTCAAAGAAAAGAGAAACTGAGAATGTTATCGAAACAAAGTTTATGAGTTATTTTTGTTAATGTATTGCCTTTATAAATCTACAACAAACTGTTATACTTTTTATTTTATGATACATCAACTCCAAATCTCTTTATTTTGTTTTTTTTTAATACAATTTCACATGGATGGAACAGCCACTAAAACCAGCTATTGTTTCAAATATAGTTATAGTTTTCCACTAACCTGAAACAGAATAAGTACGTGGTATAAATGAAAATGCATTTTGTCAGTCGGTTTCTTTTTTTAAAGAACTTTTTTAAAAAAAGAACTAAAAATATCTTAATCCAAGTAATTGACTTTGAACGTCGGCGGTTAATTAAATTGTTCAGACACCCCTTCGGTAACTATGGATTCGTATTGCGGATATTTTCTTTGTTAAAACATCAGGTAATCTTTACCACGTTCTCCGACTAATCTCTGTGTAATTTACTGAGATGAATAAGCTCGAAAATCAGACGGTTGATTCAAGCAAAAGATGTCACAAACAGAGAGAAATTGGAGTTTACTCAGGTGTCTCAACTGCGTAAAGTTTTTGCATTTCTTGAAATCTGAAATGTCATTCAAATATTGTTCAAAACCATAGTTTGGGCCACGAAGCTCAGCCTCTAAAAATGCTTATTTTTAATTCAGCAGGTTTTGAGTAACTTTTGACGTTTAATAAACATCTCCGTCGAAGGTTAGTTTTTTATTTTTTTAATAAAGACCTCTCCACCCTCGAATGCCTACACTCAGTAAACATAATGCTAAGCATAAAAGACTGAGAACATGTGAACTAGATAAAGTTTTTTACTAGTCTGGAGAATAATTGTTAAATAGTCAGCGTGCAACGCAGTGTGAATAATACTGAATAAGAGAAAATTAAAGGCAAGCTATGGTGAGCAAAAAAACTGCAAAAAACTGAAGCACGTATAAACAGATAACCTTCTGTTTAAAAAAAATACGGCAGTCGTGGTTAAATGAGTTAAGAGGGACTGTTATCCTTTTGAGCACGTCTGCATACTGCACGTTTCCGAACCCGAGCCGACTGAACACCCACATACAGATCACGTGTTATATTCCAAATTTTGATTGGCCATTCGCCGAATACGAACCTTTTGACGACCTTGAGAAGATTGGGTTCCGAACATTCTATTATTTAAGCGTGACATTCTGATCCACCACAATAGCTAACGCTTCATGAGCTAAAAAGGCTTCCAATACTAACGGTTAGCAACTGTTTCCGACAAAGAAAAAAAATTGAAGAAAATCAAAATCAAAAGAAAACAATTCTCTGTTTTGCAGCATTGAAATTATACTACAAAAATTATTCGCCGGTGGCTCACTAAGCATTGGCGAATATTTACGTCGCCTTTGTCTGTAAATATTTTAAGTTCACTTTTCCTCTGGCGAACAATAATTAGTGTAAATGAAAGAGATCAAGGTGCACAGTAAATGACTCTTTTATTTATTTGGTGGTTAAAAGTTCAAAAAAGTTGATATTCTATTTTTGTTATGCTTGTGTAAAAACATCACACAAAAATAAAGGCCTTTTTAATATTTTCTAGTTAATGTATGACAGAAAACAAGGACTCAGCTATGGAAATTTAAGTGAGTAATTTTAATTATCACCTGTTGAAACTAATTAATATAGGGTTTAAAAACAATGTTTATATGTGACTCTATTTGTATCCCTTCGGTCTAAGACTAATTTACCCAATATAAATTTTAATGTGTTTCAGTCTTTTTTTCAAGCGAAAATTGAAAAGGAGCCACTCTTAAAACGCTTTTCTATTGCGCATATAATCTTCAAACTAAATCGCACACTAACATATCTCAGAGTGAATTTCTTCAAAATAATTACGTCAAAATTGTTTCAAACATTTAAAAGTTTCAAATTTTTATGGAATGATTTTAAATATGCTTGTGTTAAATTTTAAATGAAAGTAAATTTGTTGTTTAGGCAAATGTATGATCTTGCTCTACGTGAACATTTCACATAATTTTCACATAATCTTTTATGACAAAGTGAAACGCTTCATATTTCATAGAGATAATTATAACGTTAATACGTTTTAGGAAAAATTGAGCTCTAGACACTACAAGTGTGCACCATTGCTTTCCGGTTTGTGGCTCTTACTATCCAGTAAAGTTGTAAAATGACCAAGGTCAAGTACAGACTTGTCTGCTTTGACTGCAGCCCTGAGCTTTGCTGACCGTGAACGAGGATTTAAGAAGATTTCCTCATCTTTGGGTTGCACCACCTTTCTATGCAACGGTACCCATGTGCTTACTTTAGTTTGACCACTAGAGTCTTTTGTTAACAAGTTCTGTTTCGTCCTAAAAAGATTCACATTAGATTTTGCATCCTTTAAAAAGTATTTTACAATTGAGTCTTCAAGTGAGTGAAATGACACAACAACAAGCCTTCCACCAGGAGAGAGAAGCTTCTGAGAAGCTCTCAAAGCATGACGAAGTTCATTAAGCTCGTCATTGACAAGAATTCGCAGAGCTTGAAATGTCTTTGTGGCTGGATGAGCAAAACGGCCGATTTTATCTTTTCTTCCTGTGAGCCCAACTGCAGCTGCGACAATATCAGAAAGTTGTTTGGTGGAAAATATTGGAAATTTCTCACGAGCTTTTACTACAGCTCTTGCAATCCTTCCTGTAAAATGAAACAGAATATGGCTAAAACTTAATGACGAGGATTTCTTTATCATACTAGATTATCCACGGTATAAAAGAAAAAGCAAAACTTTTTCATGCCGAAAATCAAAAAAATTAAGAACTATTTTTCAATACAAAAAATCAGAAAATGGAACCCTTAAAGAGATAACAATGCTATAAACACTTTCCATGGTAAGCAAGCTCATATCTTCACAAAAATCTATTTTAAACTTTGTAACCGAATAACAACGAAAAAGACTCGTCAACAACGGCAGATTCAGAGTGATAGGGTGCAGTCAATGCAATGGTAGTCAACAATGTGAAAGACGCGAACAAGGAATGGAACAGCCCATTGTACATATATATATGTATCAACTTCATTGTCTTAGAAAAAGCCTTCGACAGCATCAATCGCGAGTCACCTGAGAAGCTTGTGCGAGTGGTGGAGCTGATGTACAGGGATTTCAAATCACAAGTTATATCTGCGACATGGAGCTCACCAAAAAGTTCAGAGTCACAACAGAGGTCAAGCAGGGATACATGCTTTCTCCTTTTCTCTTCACCCTTGGCATGGGCTGGATTATGAAGAAATCCACAGTGAACACACAAAGAGGAATCAGATGGACTCTGACATCAATGCTTGATGATCTAGATTTTGCTGACAACATTGTCCTGGTCTAACATCACCACCAAGATATGAATTAAGGTAAACACAAATAACATAACCAAAGCAGCAAGGAACCTTGGTCTGAGACTCAGCAGTAGGAAGACCAAGAACATGAGGAAGGACGCCACGAGAGACAATGAATTAGACTGAATGGCACTGAGAAAGGTGAAGTCGAAGTTTTCATATACCTCAGTGCCAAAAGTCTATAATTGGAGACAGTGAGGTAGAGATTTGCACTTGACTCTCCAAGGCCAACCAAGCCTTTGCCTTTCTCAGGAACACATGGAAAAGCAGAACCATCAGCACAATGACCATGATTTGCATCTTCAAGAGTAATGTTCTCAGAACACTCCTGTATGGACCAGAATTGTGGAAGATGACTAAGGGCATAAGCAAGAAGCTGGAGGTCTTCCAAAACTGCTGCCTCAGGAGGATTTTGAAGGTTTACTTGCCAAACACCATGTTAATAAACACACACCTCCATAGAAGAACAGATACCCAAGCCATCATAGACCAAATCCAACAACGCCAATGGAGATGGATAGGATATGTTCTCTGCATGCAGTCTGACTCCCTTCCGAGAGTGACTCTCCACTGAACTTCAGAAGGAAGAAGAAAGAGGAGCCAACCAAAGGAAACATGGTACAGAGCAGTAAAACGAGAGATGAAAAGTCGGGTTGGACTTGGGGTCATCTGGAGCATGTTTCAGCTAATCGTGACCAGTTAGCTCTCAGGTGGAAGAATTATGTGCAAAACTGCACACAGAGGACTAGATAGATAGATAGATACTTAGAATTAAGGAATAATGCCCACTACCAACCTGGTCTAAAAAACCCTTTTAGTACTGTAGCTTCAAGTTGGTGTAGTAGCACACATGTATGTGCTATCTTATCTATACTGTCTTATGGATAGACAACAATGAAATACCAGAATTTCTCCAGTAACAAAAATTTGCTATCCAATGAAGATCAATACCATTTTCTCTCTCACAATGTGAAGATATCATAGTTACCATGACTGCTTCAGTTTTCAGTCACAATAAAAAATTAGTCCAAGAAATCTTTGTCCCAAAGTCTAAACAATAAGCAGAATTATATGTGTCTGCTTATGGATATGAATTTATGTTAATCTTCTTTTAAACACTCAAAGATAAAATCCAAAACCATGTGCGGGCATGTACAGTACAATATCCTCTATATCTGATTTCATATTCATGCACATTGATGGAGCAATATCATTAAAGTCACTATATATGGCTTTTTTATCTTTTAGATGAAAAGTAGAGACCTTTAGTAACGCTAAGTTTCGAAAATTTAACAGTTTTTCATGGTTCCTGTAATGTTTTTTGAGTCTTGAAATGTGCAAATAAGACAGTTTTAAGACTGCTGTCGTTTTTTGACCAAACATTAATGCCATTATGAAGTCCAGGTGAGATGACATAGGAGAAGGTAATTGTGTAGCTTCTGGTTGAATATCAATACTGTCAACCCAACAATTTCATTTGTTTACAGTCTAAAACACAACAAAAAAAAAAAACAGAGAGATTTAGTTTGAAGTGATTTTTCATCACATTTTTCCTTGTAAAACACTAATGACAGAATAGGACATCTTACTAAGTTGCACATTGAGTTCATAGATGACAATAGTTTTCATCTAAAAGATAAAATCAAAGGGAACTGTGAATGAGTTGTGGATACAGTTTGGATACAGTTTAAAGGACTTGGAACTATTTTGAATGGATGGTGTTGGGCAAAAAGTCATAAGATTTTATTTTGATTCTAAACTTAAATAATAAACTTTTTCATAAAATGTGACTTCTTCATCAGTTGCGTCATACAAGTTAATTTGCTTCTCGAGTTGCTCGTTGCTGTGCCATTACTTTGTTAAGTAAATAGAATAGTTCCGGTATTATTTCGGAAAGTCGTTATCAGTTGGTCTCACGTTGAATTATCGATTTTGTTTACATCTGAGTTACTAACAAATTTGCATATTCTGACCCACAGCAATAGCTGTTCCTATGCTTTGCGTATCCACTACTAAAAAGTGATACAGGGACTTAAAATACTTCTTACCTGCATCTCTTTCTTGTCCATATTGCCTTAAAACTGAAGCAAGATCCAATTCTGAGATAGAATTAATCACATCAGCAGCTGTGAAAGTAAACTTCGACTTCTTATCAGCAGCTGAAGATGTTGGTGGCCCATCCATTCTCATGTCTAAAGGCCCATCTTGGCGTAGTGAAAACCCCCTTTCAGGATCATCGAGTTGAATTGAAGAAGCACCAATATCAAACAAAATGCCATCAACAGATTCATTTTTCACCCCTTGTTCTTTTAGCAGTTCATAAAGTTGACTAAACTTCCCTTGAGAAGGTAATATTCTACCTTTAAATTCTGGCCTTTCTGACAAAACCTTTGCTATGTCAACAGCAACAGGATCTCTGTCCACAGCAAATACTTTACAGTTTGCTGCATTCAGAATAGCACAGGTATGACCCCCGGCACCAAATGTTCCATCAACAAACACCTGCAAAATATTTTAAATTTATTAATAAAATTCTTCTACCTCAGATTTTTTTTCTCTAAAGTATCCCCTGCAATGAAGTTAGTCAACTATACATTGACCTGTCTGGAGTATATTCTGACTAGACTGAGCATCCAAATTCTTTTGTTTGACAGTTGAACTTTTTCTTTTACTCCAATTATAAAACAATTTGGATAGTATGTGCATTTTGATTGGACTACAGGCCTGAGTGTGTTTTCATACTTGAATGAAGCACTGTTCATAAAAGAAATTAAAATATACATATGCACATTGTATATAGTCTTTCTCTTTGTTAAGATGGAAATTGATAATTTGATAAAAGAAATAGCACATGTTCTCCGTGCCTTCAAAGCCCGATGAAAACTTTGGCAAAGTTTGTGAGAATTATTGAGCAGGTAAAAACCCTCTCCTGTATCTCAGGATTTCACTGATTTGCTATTGAATTCTCCCAGACATTGCCTCAGTTTTCACCAGGCTATGAAGGCACAGAGAGCATGTTTTATTTATTAATTCAAAAGGAAACAATGTGAGCCTAAACTTATTTTCCAATGTGAAGACAACCAGTTGTTTGAGAAAACATTAAACCTATATAATTCAATATGCAAATACAAGTTGACTGATGACCGTCTGAACTGCCATTGATAAAATTTTGCTTGAATGACTATCTAGGACAAATATTGGCATCTGAATAATAAGAAGTTTAACATGTTTCCATCTGGCTGCAGTGCTGATAATTTAGTAAGGTAAACTTACTTTCCTATCGTCAATTCACTTATTCTGGAAGGGTGAGTTGAATAACATAACTTCAGTTTTTGTATTGTTTTGTTTCATGACGTATGCTGACACAAACATTGCATTCTTATACACAAATAAGCAAATAAATTAACAAAAAATACAGTAAATAAAATAAAAATGAAGTAAATGTTAACAGCTCATGAAAGTGATTTGAAGAAGCTAAATTATTGTTTAAGTTAATATTCAAAATTTCTGGTTCACAACTGACTGATGTGGGATATTAAAAGACTCTTATTGAGAAAATACTGTACCCTCAAGTTTCAATTTTTATGCCATTAAACAGTTTTTGAGTTCTGTGCAAGGAACTATCTGTAACTATTTTTGGTTTCATAAATGACATGATGTCAACAATTTTTGATAGAGTTAGGAATGGAAGCAGTACAGTACAATTATACTGTATTTCAACATTATAACATACAGCAGTTTCATAAAACTTTATTCTTAGAGTAACAAGAACTACCGAGTTCTTACTGTAGTTATTATAATATTGTCATTACATTTATTGGGTGTCAGGGTGGTACAGTAGTTAGCATTTACACCTTCCACTGCAGCTGTAACCTGGGTTCCATTCTTGGCTGGGGCAAATGTGGGGTGAGTAATTGGTCGGTCTCAACCTGACTCCCATTTTCCTCCATCCTCAAAATCGATGCACAGATAATGCATGATGCCCCGAGGTCATGCGTGGATCGTATAGCAGCTGCCAGAGGCGCCTTTACATGCTTTCAGCCCGACCTCATAGAGCTGTGTCCTTCCAATTCAGTTCCGAGACTGCAATAAGGGTGACTAGCACACAACCATTATTATTATAATAATAATAATTATTATTATTCATCTTCAAATGCGACTGAAAACACCTGGCCGTGCAAAGTGAGACTTGTAAGCTAGTAAAACATTAGTATATTTTTGTAGCATCTGAGTTAGGATTAAATATCAGAGAAAATTCAGTCGACTGAACGAGTTTGAACGAGTTTGACAGTACAGTAAGGTATATCCACTTATGGGTTCAAAAATTATGTTTCTTTGTTCATACCTGAGTAAGATTATTTGGGATAATTTCCGTACTGGGGTGTACTTATTTATGCATGCAGTTTCATCGCGTATTTTACTATAGAAGCTAGGG
>JANCMA020098546.1:0-25318 GCA_024336925.2 Zoanthus solanderi | reverse complement strand
TTATTGAATTTTATTACAAAAATGTAAGAAAATGCTTTATAGACAATTTTAAGTTAAGAAAAAAAGAAAAAGAAAAAGGCAGTAAAATAAAAAAACGGTCAGAACAGGACTCGAACTGGGTCCGTTCACACGAAAGTAATAAGTACTAACATGAATCCACGCTCGAAAGTATAAAATTAACGTCTTAAACCATATAAGGTTTAAACTATATTTTTCCCCTATTCTTTTGCGTGCTGGCTCTTTATAGACCAATATTCTGAGTGCGTAAGCATGTGGGACTCTAAGCAGAGCATCACATTCATCCATGAGGTGGCTCATAGAGCCTTTGATTTATTACATCTAATGTGGTGGGTGAAGCAGTGTAAAGGGCCTGGTCCCTCTTGCATCATGGCAGTAATGATTTAGGCCACTGACGAGGTTAGCATCCCTGTCTTGGCTAGCCTCTCAAATGCTATTATTGCAGAGAAAAAGATTCCAGAGGATTGGGACATGAGCTTTATTGCTGCTCGCCTATCGGCTCGCAGCAACACTGATCTTAGCTTTTGGGAACCCTGTGTGTTCTATGCCATGAAAAACCTCGATTTTGTATCTCTTGTGTCTGTCATTTTGTGAGCATTTCCAGAGCAAGCAGTCAGTGTGATCAGCGTTATTTATCATCAATTTACCTGAAGCGCCTCCAGCACACAGCGCACGTGTTAGTCGGGCGATTCATGAAATAGAAAAATAGCTTAGAAATGCTAGTAATTATATATTTATACCGGACGATTCAGGATCTGTTTGAACAATTATGAAATCTAATTTTGAAATCTTCATGAAAATTTAAAGTAAACTATATGGGAAAACATGGGCTCTTTAATAATAAGTCCAAAATAGCTTTGAATTGTTAAAAATTATATTTAAACTCAAGCGATTCACAATCTGTTTAATTAAACATTTTGTTGGATCAAATTTCAGTACAATAATAAATGACTCCATACAGTAAAATGATTTCGGCCACAAGACCATACAGTTCAAGGCATACATGTTAAATTACAATAGCAAGTTTTGAACATTAAAGCATTAATACCAAGGCTTCGTAGCAGTAATAATTCTAAGGAAGCTAAGTACAATGGTCGGTGCCTTATTTCAGATCCTCGGTGTCTCATTAATATAACACACTCGTTTCAGCTCGCACCACTTCACTTTCTTTTAAAAACTTCTAGTTTATCTTTATAAAGGAAGGGTGATGCACTGAAGGGAGGCAATTACAGCGGTCTTAATCTAACCGAACACTGTCTGGAGGTGGTCGAGAGAGTGATAGAGAAGAGCATTCACTTCGACGAAGGACTATCGACACGTCAGTTTTAAAATTCTTTTTACTACGGTGTAAAACTTAACTATTTGTAAAACTGATAGAGAAGATAGCTCGTGGGTGGACATCCTTTGACGAAATGCAATTTGGTTTTGTACCTGGCAGGGGAACAACTGGTGTTACTTGCATTCTATGGTAACTTAAAGGGAAACATCTCGCCAAAGAAAAGAATCTATTTATTGCCTACATAGATCTAGAAAAAGGTTTTTGTTCGTGTTTCTGGTGACATCCTATGGTGGGTAATGTGACATTTTGGCATACCAGAGTGGCTAGTCAAAACAGTTCAGGCTATGTACACCTATGCGTCAAGTAGAGTTCTTGTCAACAATTCAACAATTTTGAAGGTCCAAGTAGGAGTCCTTTCCTATTCATCTTCATGCTTGAGGTCTTGTAGTGAGAATTCCCAGCTGGTTGCACCCGGGAGCTCCTGTAAGCTGATAGCTTAGTCATCTTCTCAGACTTGCTGGATTACATCCTGGAGAAGCTTCCTTGAGAAGTGCGGATTGGAGTCAAAAGGTCTTCGTGTCAACATGTGCAAGACTAACATCTTGATGTCTGGCCCCAACCTTTATTCACTGAGTGTCTGCGGAAAGTATCCATGTGCCGTGTGCAGAGAGGGCATCGGGAGTAACTCCTACTGGGTCCATAAGAAGTTACAGCAACATACAAGGTAGGTTGACCTCTGACCCATTGTTCCTGTGCTGCAGATGCCTAGGTGCAGCAAGCCTAATCAATTAAAGGCCATGTGATCCTGTCATAGATGATGAACAGTGCCTTGAAGTAATAGATTCCTTCTTTTATCTACGTCATACCATCTACGCTAGTTGTGGCTGCGAGGCTGCTATAAATTCCAGAGTGAGAGCTCTGGGAAATTTAGGGAGTTGCTTCCTGTACTTTCATGCAAGAGCTTGCCACTCAGAACTTGGGGAAGAGTGTATGGTAGTTGAGTTAGGGGTTTCTTGCTGTATGCCAGTGAGAGCTGGGCCACAAGGAGGATTGACATGGAAAGATTGGAGTGAAATGAGTGGACTTTGCTAAGATGGGTTTGGGCTGTCAAACCTGATGGCAGCACCATGCTTTCCGCAATGGCATAATTGAGGACAGTAAGCCTTCTATTAACGCAGGGATATGGTCCAGTGATGTCGGGTTCTGTCCTTGAAAATACAATAATCTGTGTGATATAGTCCTACAGTATGTCCTCCAAAGTATTTTATATTTCGAATATTTCAACCACAGGGTGTCATTTGTTTTTTGTAGGTTTTTATTGAACTTGTTAAGAGTAAGGGGAAAACCGGAAATCCTGCAAAAGTTAAGATAATAATTAAAAAACTAAAGAAAAACATAAACACTATGAACAAAGATTATACTGCCACTTTTAAAATTTAAACGTTTTATATCATTTATCAGAGTGTGGAGCACCTGAGCTGGCTTGGTTTGTTTAAAGAATTGTCCAGGTATATTAATATAAGTATTAATATAATTAGTATTATTGATAATAAGTAGTACGTGCTTTAATCAAATATTGTAAGTTATAGAATTAAATTACTTTGTGGCATTGTTGTGATCACATCATTAACACGGCCACATGTTTGAAGTCAGTTGCTGAAACTTTGCCATTTTACTAATGCCAATCTGCCCTTTATATTTCTGGATGCCATTTTATCGTAGCTGATTGATTTAAGGTATCCACGTGACCCCAAACTGCAAAGAGCCATTGAACACAAAATCCGCCTCGTACCTAGCACAAACAAGCACAAAATATGCCTCATGTCAATCGTAAAATAAACCTTAAATCAAGCTTAAATGTGCTTCATATCAAGCACAAAATGCACCTTACATAAGGCACAAAATGCTACTTTTATCAATCTAAATAAAATCTATAGTGTTACTCTACAGCAGGGAGGCTGTCTCTAGTGTTTAGTCATTACTCTGACCTCGCCGATTTCCTGACCGGTTTAAACTTCTAAGCATTGTCCTTGGCTAACTTGACATTTTTGTAGCGTGACGAAGGATTAGAACGTTTCAACCTAGGTAGCATTGTCTAAATTTCGCTGTATTGTTTTTTTTTTCTTACGCAGACATAAAATCAATGTTTGTTTTCATAACGAAGCAGTTGCTTTTGAGATTAGTTTACAGTTTGCTCGCGTTTTCGTCAGCTAAAACTGCAAGGAATAAACGCGCAGCGGCTTCTTGGTTTTAAGGTATCCGATATAAAATAACATATACGCCACTGTAAAAGTATGATTTTTCTTTTACAACTTGAATTAGACCTAAAATGTCATTTTTTAATAGGTTTTTGTAAATCCTGCGATATAAAAACAAAAAAAAAAAACACACGTTTCTTTCTCAACTAAATAGATTTTCAGAATAAAATTTCGTAAACAATTTGACTTTTTGGCCTTATGGACACGAGTAACTAGCACCTTAAGCTTTATGGGCTTTTGACGAGTTGTCCATTCATTCTCGATGTCAAGTTACTAAAAATATACTTCAGTTGTCGCCTTCAGGCTATAAAAGGACAAAGTGGAATGCTTGTTGTTGGCGAACTGTTTCATTCTAATAGAATTTAGTAGAAATCAACTCACTATCTATCACATATACTGCAATCTGATCGGTTACCTTACTCACTATCTATCAGCTGATAGATAGCGTCTGCGGGATGAAAACAAGTAATTCAATATGGCGGCCCTTTCCTGCTTTTCAGAAGACGTTTCGGAAGAGGAATTAAACGCTTTTATTCAAAAAGCAATTCCAGAGAAAACTAAAATAGCAAGGAAAATGGTCTAAAACATCTCAAACGTAAGAAAAAAAGAATTTGAATTATCAATTTGACAGTTTCACTCGACGAATAGTCGCTGGTGTATCATCAGCATTGGCTGTTTGAATAAATTTAATAATTGTTTATCAAAAAAGTATTGTTGTTCTTTTGTTTCTTCTTCTTCTTCAGAGATTTCTACTAAAACAATTAGAATACTCGTTCAAAATTTCTATCGCCAATCGATAGAAATTGCGAGCTCGTATTCTAATTGTTAAGTGCAGAGTAACAATAACAACAAGGTTGTAAAGCCACATCACCAAAGCCAAATGTAAAGTACTGCATTCAGTGCTAGTAATAATTAAAAAATGATTTACCAAAGCAGCAAATTTTCCATCATCACTCAATCCATCATCACTCATCTGTCGTCGACAAGCAGCTTGAAGTTCATCCTTCAGTCTAATAATGTGAGTCTTATGAGATGCGATCTCCTTCTCAACCACACCCAGACGAGACAGCGCCTGTTGTTTTTCAGATTCGAGTCTGGATATTCGATCAAGCGCTTCTTGCTGTGCTTCAACAAAAGCTTGTACCACATTCTGTACCAAATTCACAAGAGATTATAAATGTATTTAATATGTTTTGGTATCTTAATAACCAAGAACCTTCTTCAATGCAACCAGAGCAAGTTTTTAAAAACCAGCATTGCAGAGTTGATAATCTTAATATAAAAAGAATCAGTAAAGACCAGGAGCTTTATCACTGTGACACCACCGGTGACACAGCTGAATCTTGATAGAAAAGAACCTGACCCTGTAACTTTAACCCACGCTCCCCTAGTCTGTCACAACAGGGGTGCACTAGATCAGTTGATGTTGCCTGGTGAGTCATCGGACCAGTGGTATCCACTGATGTTCTTCAGAGACTCATATGTAAAAGTAAGTTAGCACTCTTTTTCTAATCACAACAGCAATTAAAAAGTTCCGAGTTGTTATCGTTTTGTTATCATCATAGCCACTGCCAACATCACTTTCATCATTATCATTGTTATCACCATGGAAACCATTGTTCTTTTCTTTACAATAAGTAAACTTTTCCACATTTATCTAATTTGTTTATTTATTTTAATTCATATTTATTATCATCATCGTACAAACACCAACATCAATTCAATCATCACAGAACGATTAATATTTAAACCATCATCACACCATGGCAACCATGGCAACCATCAAACAATCGGAACCATGTAACAACATCATCACACAACTACAATATTAACCCTTTCAGTGCCAGTCAGTTATCAACAACCAACTTCTCCTAATATAACGCGTACAAAATATGACATTTGGTGATGAGAAAATGAGAATTGATCGAACAAAGCCAACTACTGAAGATTAAAAGTAAAATTCTCTCAAACTTGTTCAATGAAAAGTATGGGCTCAGGTTGTGAGAATTTAGCAGTACAACTGGGACTGAAAGGGTTAAGGAATCGGAGCCTGAGCTGTTTAAATCTAATGGCAACCCATTGCTTTGTAACGTGACAAAGATAGCCACTGCTCGGTTGAGCTTGTACTTGGTCTTGGGTTGAGAATCATCCGCGTTTCTTTTTTTTTCTCCTCACTAAAGTAGACTTCAAATTGTTTCTATTTGGCGTTGGTGTCCTCTCTGGTCATCTATGGACCATACAACCAGGGCGGAGGCTGGGCGGGGAAACAACTAAAAATACCATGGATCTCTAAAGCTATCCTTACTTCCATTAAAACTAAGCATAAACTTTTCAAGTCTCTTTTTCTAAGTGGTGATCCTGAAAAAATAAGGCAGTATAAATCTTATAGTAATAAGTTGAATAAACTTAAATCTGCAGCCGAGAAAAACTACTTTTCCTCTCAATTTCAACTAAATCAAAATAACATGAAAACAACCTGGAAATTAATTTGTATGTTATTCAACAGGGATACCAAAAGACGCTCATCTATCTCTAAGCTTATTTTTGACAACAAATGCTATACTGATAAAACTGATATCTGTAACAAACTAAATGAACATTTTGTTAATGTTGGCCAATCCCTGGCAAATCAGCTACCCATGATCGAAGAAGACCGTGTCAAATACATCAATCATAGCTCACCTAATAGCAATAGCTTCATGTTTCGTGGTATCTGCACCTATAAAGTAATTGATCTGATAATTAAATATTAACACCAATAAAACCTCTTTTGGAATACCTGCCAAATGCCTTAAATTGGCTTGTCCTAACAGTGCACCGTTAGCTTCAGTTTTCAACCTCTCTCTACTACAGGGAGTTGTTCCAGACATCTTGAAAATTTCAAAGGTCACACCCATAGACAAGGGAGGCGAAACCTCTGATCCTACCAATTACCGTCCTATATCTATTCTCTCCCAATTTAGCCAAATCTTTGAAAAGCTGGTCTATAAGCAGCTCATTAACTACATTGAAAAGCATAACATTCTCTCAGAGTGCCAGTTTGGTTTTAGAAAGGGACATTCTACTGAACAAGCCATTACTGAAATAGTCGACAACTTCCGAACATCAATAGACAACAACCAAATTGTCTGTGGTATCTTCCTTGATTTTGCGAAAGCATTTGACACTGTCTTGAAATCGTTCAATACTTTTAAAAAAACTTGAAAAATATGGCATCCGTGGGACCCCTCTCCAATGGTTTACAAGTTATCTATCTAATAGACAACAGTATGTCTCCCTTGATAATACCCAGTCATCTATCAAAACAGTTATTTGCGGTATACCTCAGGGCAGCACCCTAGGACCCCCTACTCTTCCTCTTATATATTAATGATATTATTAACTCTTCTAAAAAACTTTCTTTTAGATTATTTGCTGATGATACAAATGTTTTTATGTCTTCAAGTAATCAACAACAACTCCTCTTAGACATCAACAAAGAGTTGACTCATGTGAAGAGATGGTGTGATATCAATAAACTCTCCATTAACTTTAAAAAACTAATTTTATGATAAATAAATCTGCTCGCTAAAAACTCTCAGTACAATTTAATGTTAAGCTTCCCTGTGAGGGCTCTGATTACATCCTGGAGCAGAAAGATTCTATTAAATACTTAGGAGTGATGATCGACGATAAATTAAATTGGAATAAACACGTCTCCTTAATTGCTTCAAGAATCTCAAGAAATACTAGCTCCGCCACTACATCTCCCCAAAAGAACTCTGCCAAATCTACTACACTCTCATATATCCATCTCCCTCCTATGCCATCACTGCATGGGGCAGCTCAGCCAAAACTAATATTAAAATCTTATAAACCAGACAAAATCATATAGCTAGAATAATATTTTTTGCCACCTTATATGGTAAAAACACAGAGAGTGCAATACTTTTCCTCAACCTCCTTTACATCCTCACAATCGAAAATATTTACAAAATTCACCCCTTGTGGGCATAAGAATAAACTTCCAACCATCTTTGACTCTTCTTTTAGATATGTAAAGAACATACACTCTTACCATACGCGCTATGCTTCTAAAGACAACTTCTCCAAACTCGGTTTCCGGACAAATCTTGGCCTTCAAATTCTATCAGCTTCGGCAACAATTTTCTGGAAAGACCTCCCTTTAGAGTTCAAACAAATGTCTTTCTATAGTTTTAAAAAAAAGGTCAAACAGTACCTGCTAACTAAGCAAAGATCATCAAATTAAGAACAAAACTTGTGATTTCCTCTAAATTCTTCTAGGTTTTTATATATATGTACATATATTTACTATTTTTCGTCTGCTTTGTTGTGGCACTTGCCACATTCCCTGCTCTGTTGCTGCTTGTGTGCATGTGCTCGCTGTATGAAGCAACTCTTTACATGATACTTAAAATGTCTACTAGAATCTAACTTAGGAAACCTCACGGTTAATTTAGACTCTAGTTATTTCCCTGAATGTCTTATATGTTTTCTCTCATTTCAAATTTTAAATACTAATTAAGCAGCAAATAAGGAAATATTCATTTATTTATTTAAGTAACTCTCTGTACAAGAATGGAAATGAAATAAACTTGTTGTTGTTGTTAATCGTTTTGAGCGATAATTGGCTGGCAAACTCTGTCTAATTTAACTTACCGCGGTTGCTAGGTAATCAATTTGGACGTGCTGTTTCCACGGGAGATTCAATCTTACTTCCAGTTGTTTCCCTCCTAAAACAACATTCACAACCGTGAACTTCACCAAATCTTTTCCCCTTGCCTGGAGCTTGTTACTAGTACATACGTAATGTTAAGTCTGAGCAATACTACCAAATGCTTTAGGGAGGGTTGGGTCAATCTGAACCCACCCCCTGATCCCTTTTTTTGACACAAATTAATTGGTTTTTAAGTGTAATTCAATCAACTCCTTCGTCAGTAGTCCTTCTAAAAACAATCAACGATTACTTCATTAGATAGCTTTAAAACATGTTCAGTCAGCGTCCATTGTACTTTTATCCAAGTGTTGTGACAAGATGCCTTAACAGACTTAGTGGCAAATGTAGTGAAATTAACATGTATTTTTTTGGTGATGAAGGCATAGTGGCATCTCCATATTAATACCAAAAATGTGTGTTAAATATTTCAAGACCACAAGGAAGATACTACGGTTTTATAAGGATAAACAGCTTACATGCATTATACACATTATACTGCATTTCTTAATTTATCTAATTTATACTTATAGAAACAGATGAAATTTTTGCAAATATTTCATTTGAAATGTGCAACAATTTTTTCTTTCTTGATACTGACTCTACTGTCAAGAAAATATTTCTATCTAAGATTAACTAAGGATAGCCGATAGCTGTTAGCAACAATGTGATATGAAATGAATTGCGACAAAATTTAAAGTGCATTAACTAAATTACCAAAAATTTTAACAAATCTACTTAACAATTAGAATACGAGCTAGAAATTTCTATTGCCTGATAAAAAGACGAGGGCAAAGCCCCAGTCATTCTATCGACTGGCGATAGAAAATGAGAGCGATTATTCTAATTGTTGAAGTAGAAATCTCTGAAGAAGAAAAAAAGAACGATACTTTTGTGATAAACAATTATTGAACTTATTCAAAAAACCAATGCTGATGATATACCGGCGACTATTCATCAAGTGAAACTGTCAAATTTTCTTGCTATTTTACTTTTCTCTGCAACTGCTTTTTGAAGAAGAGCATTTAATTCCTCTTCCGAAACGTCTTCTGAAAAGCGGGAAAGGGCCGCCATATTGAATTACTTGTTTTCTTCCCGCAGACACTATCTATCACCAAATACATTGTGAGTACAGTAACCAATCAGATTGCTGTATTTGCGATAGATACCGAGTAGATTTCTACTAAAATTTATTATAATATCAATAACATAATAATGTACAATATTAATATATTACCATATAGAAATTAAGTTTTAAAGTGTATATAACCCTAACCTTTTGTAAAAGAAATATCTTGAATGGAATATCCTTCTCGGAGTCGCACACTCAACACACTAAAATATAAAAAAGAACAGAAAGAGTAAAAATGTTTTCAAACAAACGTTTCAATGTTGAGCACAAAGAATCGTTCAACCTGGGACTAACAGCGCTTGGCCAAGTTCGTCAGGTGCAATGTGACAATGGCCCAAAAATCATTTCAGATTGGCAATCAAATTAGATTGCACATTTTCGATTTAAAATACATAATGACTTAACAATCCATTCTTTGTAGTTAATAACAATTTGAAACAATTTATCAAAGTGCAAAAAAGAAGCTTGAAAAAAAACTCAAGCTTCCACAGAATCTCAACGCGTAACTTATGCAATACCGACGCAGCACTCTTACCAACTAAGATATAAAGCCACAGCTGTTGGGAGCAGGTCCGTTTTAGAGGGACTATTAATGCTACCAGCTATGAAGCCACAACTGTTGGGAGCAGGTCCATTTTCGAGGGACTATTAATGCTGCCAGCTATGAAGCGACAGCTGTTGGGAGCAGGTCCATTTTAGAAGAACTATTAATGCTACCAGCTATGAAGCCACAGCTGTTTAAAGCATGTCTATTTTACAGGGCCATTCAATGCTACCAGTTATGAAGCCACAGTTGTTGGGAGCAGGTCCATTTTAGAGGGACTATTAATGCTGCCAGCTATGAAGCCACAGCTGTTGGGAGCAGGTCCATTTTAAAAAGTCACTGATGATACGAGTTTGTTTCGCGGTTACATAAGTAATGGCGTTATGAAAGATTTTCGCTGCTAAGCAAGCACGTTTTTAAAGCATTGAAGAGATTGCTTCATATAAACGCGATACAAACGCAATCACAAAAACTATCAACAGTTTGAATGTAAGAGCTGAAATGAATCTAAGAGATTTAACTGAAAACGAACTCAATGTTTTTATGTGCTGCAAAAGAGTTGTTCACGGCACCTTCTTATGCTAGTGTGAAGTTTCGTATCAAGTTGTCTCTTCCTCATTGATGGCTGCAGTGCATTCTTTTCCCACTCACTTAGAGCTGATGACATTGACCTGATCACAATTTGAGCAAACAGTAAAACAAATAATTAAAAAACGTTGAAAATATTCATGCTCACCTCTAATGTTAAACACATTTTCAAATAAGTAAAGCTTAACATAGAAATAACGATGGTCAAATATGGTAATTTCTTTTTGGAGGAACAATGAAACTTACCTACTTCCATTTCTCGGTCTTTGTAGATCGTTATCGAAATCTCCTGATTCTCCTATTAAGATAAAATGAAAATACGTCGGCATAAACAGAATTAAACCTGCTCATGATGATTCTCATCCGATTTAGAGGAACCATTCCTGCTGTCTGCAATGCCCAATCCACCTACCCATCTTCCCCCACACACGACACACTCTTTCTCCCTTTCACTTTTCAAATTTCAACAAAAAGAGCATACCCATCCAGGAGTCAATCTTGCTAAGGTCGTAATCCCTCTGAAATCTCCAGCAGAAAAACGCCTTGTGATACAGATTCATTTCTGGGACACCATTTTCTTTGTTGGGGATACTGTCAACAGCTGGTGTCTTGGCAAGATATGCACCCGATGTTGCCTTGGCGATAAACTGCATCATGTCACAATGTGGAATGTACCCAAGACTTATAAAAATAAAAATAAGAACTTCTTAAAAGCTCATTATTTTAAGAAATGGGAAAAGGTCAAAAATTAACTAAGACATAATCTATAGTTGGATATCTTGAAAATCTGTAAATTAAATATCCTGAAGTTTGTCAGTGACTCCGAAGAAAATGTAATTTAGACTAACTATAGGATGAAATTTTATGACCATTGCCGGAAGAAGTTTCAAGTGTTATTATCTTGACTAAGGGAATAGTCAAAGAGCTAATTAACAATAGTTTGTGTTAGTTTTTTCTCCCTTTCTTGTTTATGTTTTAAAGGAATTCTAATATTTTTAACTTTTACATTGTTATAACCATTGAACGTTTTGTATTCACAAAAAGGCAATAATTATATATTTTTAGAAATTGAAATGCCATCACATCTTGGATTGGGACAACACCGCACAGGGCTGTCACTTTACCAAAACTGTCAAAACAGCATAAAAAAAACTAAACACAAAATAGAAAGAATTCGATGACTGCATGTGACTCTGCATGCGAAACTGGCTTAGTTTATTTGTAGAGAGCTCTCAAAAAGCAGAAAATCAATAACAAAGGAGACTCAAAGAGGAAATCTGGGAGTTGAGTGCAGAGGAGGATATGTTATAGCTATTTCACCAAGTTTTTTTTAAAAAAAAATATTTTCAGTGAATGGATAGAGTAAATTTCATTTGACCGATGGAAGAAAACTAAAAGGTGTTCTAACAGCGCATGTGACTACTGCTTGATTAAATAAAAAAAGTTTTAACAATAAATCATTAATTACGAATTACCGTAAATGTCGACAATCATGATACTAATCCAATTCTGACATGTAATTTCTGATAGTTGTATATACATTACGTAAACTTATTACAGACTGAGTTATCCCAAATTATTTGGGTTCATTTATCCTCCAAAGAGATTGAATTTTCCCACAATAGGTACGACTTAGTTCATACTTTCCAACAATGTCATTTCGAGTTTATCCGCTAATGTTTCACAAAACTATCAGCAAACTTGCAAACCCTGTATGCTGATGTTTGTGCAAGAAACATTTGCTTCTCCAAGGATGCATGTTACCCGGGTCTTGGCCTGAGATGACTAGCTGTTGATTGGCTTTTGATTTAGTTTCAGACTAGGCTTTCTGTGATTTGGTTACGGACTCACATTACTCAGTTACATTCCCGACGGCATAGTGGCTACCGTCTATCGACGCAGTAGATAGTGGCTACCGTCTATCGATGCAGTAGCCACAAAATTGACTATCTAGTGTTTCATTGCATGGAAAATTTAAAGACGATGACGTGATTTTGGCTTGCTTGGTGACAGTGTAGTCGTCTTTCCCAGTATAAAACCTTTTATTGGGCACAATTCACTGGAGATTTGATTTGTTGAGCTTGGAGGAAGTTGACACGCTTCTCGGGTAAATAGCAAACTGCACGCACTGATGTTGTTTTGTCATTTTGTACAAAATTTGCTTGACTTAAGCAGAATTTTTATACAGATGAACAAACAAAAGATCATAAAACTCAGTATTAGTTCAATATTTCTCTAATTTCGAGCATTATCTTACCTGCCATGAGCGTGAAAAGCACTACCAATCTTGAGGAAAGAACAACACACTGTACTGGCTCTGAGCTGAGCAAGTAAAGAGTCCAGAGCAGATGCATCAGGAAGGGCAAAAACTCCATCAGTGATTACCACAGCTCCTGAGATTCACCAAAAAAATAGTAGTGCAACGGTCATAGCGTTTGAACAACGGAGCCAGTCAATATTTCAATAACAATAAATTGATAAGACACAATTAATTAATTATAAAACCATTTTAAATTCTAGCTTCACAGCAATGCCAATTTTGTTCCTTATTTGAAAACAATTTGAAGAAAACTTTTAGGAATCCTTTTGCAATTTGATGGAATCCAGAATTCTGACAATTGAAATTTCTTTCACTACAATTAAGTCTGTAATCTTTTAAGAGGAATCTAGAATCCATTTATAAGAGAACCTGGAATTTATTAAATGGGATTCAGAATACAGTATGAGATCTATCACTTTCAATGACTATAGAGCGAATGGTCATAATAATCATCACAATCTTCGTTTAACGTCCCTAGTTTCCCATTCCTGGGATTGGACGTGATATGAGTTACCTACACTGTTTTCTATCCTCTGCCATATCTTCTGAGACGTTTAACTTTCTCATGTCTTTTTTCACTACCTTACTCCACGTCTTCTTTGGATTACCTACTGACCTTCTTCCTTCCACCTCCAGCCCCAATGCTCTCCTAAGTTTGCTATTTTTATCCCTACCGTTTACATGACCAAACCATCTCAACCTCTCAACCTCGTTTTCCATAATCCATGTTCAAGGTTCTCCACCCCACATCTTCGTCTGACCTCCTCATTAGTAATCCAGTCCTACCATCTTGCTACTGACATAGAACAAATGGTGCAATAACTAAATCAAATAACGACAGTAAGATATACGAAATCTCAATACCTGTTGCCACTATCTTTTACTTCGATTTGCAAATGTCTGACAAGTTTTCTTAGATTATTGACGATGGTGACATACACTGTACAGCTTATCAATGAAATTTCACAATGTCGAACAATAACTCTGGTAATAAAATTACTTACAATGAAATCACATGTTTGTATGAGCTTGTTCCTAGAAGCTCACTAACAACTCACCTGCACTTGCGTTATCTGGTAGCAACTGGAAAGCTAACAGAGCATTTCTCAACATGGACATTGGCCCAGCCTCTGGTGATAACAATGTCACTTGATCATTAACAACATCACAATCAGCATCACTTCCTGCCTTGGAGGATTCCTAAATACAAAACATACGGCAACAAGTTAGCTATGACTTATTCAAAGCAGTTAACTTTAGGTTCAATTTGTCAAAATATTAAGCTTCTTTTGTAGGACTTTCTACCTGTGTTTCACCAACAAAGGAGCAAGCAGTTTGTCTAGCCAGCACATCTTCCAGGTTTACAAGCTGCTCATGTATCAACTCCATCACATACTGAAGATTTTCTTTAGTTACAAGGCATCCCTGGATAAGAACCTTCATCAAACAAACAAAAGTTATACTGATTAAGATGGCACTGAACAAAACACTAAATAAATAAATAGCAGTAAAGAAGTATTAATTTGCTCTGAAAGTACCCTAACAAACGTCTTACAACTGATTCCTTAAGTTGTACCATTGGAGTAAAACATACACTGTACATCCTGGTGTATTTTTGAAGTCACACATGTTAGAAAGATAAACCATCACAAAAAATATAATTAAGAAGCAAATTAGTTCAAGAAGGGCAAACAATGTGCGACAACTACATTTGCTAAGTACTTGTCTACATATGGACAAGTAGAACTTTTGTAGCTCAAATCACTTTGCAGTTAAGTCATAGAAATCTTGAGTCTTCCAGCTTACAGCTGTAATAAGTGTCGCTGCATTTATATCCTGTAAAGTTACTATTTAAAATATAACAGTGGATTGCTGCCACCTCACAAATGATTTCACCACCCTCAGAAAACTTATGCTGTTGTTTCAACTAGTTACGGTTTGTGCACAATGTAATGCAATGATTAATTCAAAACGTGACTTAAAAGAGGTGCTTAAAAGAGAATGGCCATGAGCATTAAGTTGGTTTTGTCTGACTTTCTTGTTATTTTTCAAACAGAGTTTCAGAAATGCCTAAGCCTTTTGGACTCAAATGTTTTTTCTCTGGTAGTACAACGAAAATAATTTTGTCTTGACAAACTAATTTACATAATAATCTTGAAATTAACATTGTCAGTTGGAGTAGAGATAACTTTTGAATCAATTATTTTTCAAATTGTAAGACCTTCTTGTTGGTGATCTCTAGAGTCAACTTTGCAGCCTATCAGGTCTGAAGCTTCTATGAGAAGAACTAGGTCTATGGTGAGTCCAAATTCCCAGAATCAATATCTGAAAATCTACTTTCTTTGAATATTATTGCTTGTTTCCTTGTTCCCTTTATCTACACTCCTAAGTTTACAATATTGTTAAACCATAATGCGTGTTTTCTCAATGTGCACTTTTTTTCTGGTAAGATAACAAACCGTACTACACTGCTTCTAAGCTCCTGCAATAATTAAATCAAGGCAAGCATGGTTGGTGCAGGTTGCAAGATGTATGTCTTTTAACCACAAGGTCCTCGGTTAGATCACCTGCTTTGTCAAGATTCTAAAATTATTTGCATGACCTTCTTTTCTGCCTAAGCTAACTCAGCTTTCCATTCTCCCAAGGTAGGTAAATAAGTATCAGCATCTGCTGGGAGCTAACTTGCAATGAAATAGCAGGAAAAAACTAACATACTGTAACGATTGTAAAAAAGAAAGTATGAATGTAACTTGGGGGCCTATAGTAAGGAATTGTGAATTCTGTTTTAGGCCCTCCTCAGATTCATTGGATTTATTTATTCATTTTTATTTAATTGTATTGAATTTAAAATTTGATTGAACTAAAAAAATTAAAAAATTAAATTAAGCTCGTTGAATCATTGTCTCTTTTAGTGTTTATGTAACACTCCTGTTAGTAAGTACTGTAATCTAATAAATAATATATAGTCTGTAAATGATAACAAATCAGTTGAACATTACCTGAGGTGTTTCAGGGTTGAGAAAGGAGGTGTATGCCACAACAGTGATAAACAACTCTGGTGCAAATACAATATCATTTCCAGGAACTCCAAACTGTTTTGTAAAAAAATGATTACTTGAGCACTACAAAAAGGCACTAATTTATATTTATTAATTGATGTTGTATACATATGGATAAAGGCTGATCGTTTTTTAAATTATAATTATAACATATTATTATATAGACACAAGTGTTTTACTGGAAAATATAGCACTCATAAAATTCATAAAAACTACATCCAGGACCCGAGTGGTTTATTTTCCACAATCTCACACGTGAGTTTATCAATGATGTAATTGCGGTAAATTCCCTCCCAGATTTGTACATTTTTCAAAGCTTTGAACACTTTGAACACTGGTGTCTATAAAATAAAAAGAACATTACACAGTGACTTGAGGATATGAATTTTATTTTCGCATTGCCACTCAAAAATAAAATTCATATCTTCGCACCACCATGTGATATCCTCTCTCTATATATTTATATAATAGGCACACTGCCAATATCATGTATAAAGTTAACAGAGCTGCAGGTAATTAAATACAAATTAAAAATTTGGTCTCTAAGCTAACTAAAGGAAGCTTCTACTTAAAAAAAAATGTTCTCAGTGCCTTCACTGGTGGAAACCGAGGCAAACATCTGGGAGAATGAGAGAGCATATCAGTGAAATTCTCCCCAACTTTGTAGAGGTTTTCACCAGGCTATGAAGGCTGGGAAAACATGTTTTATTTCTTTAAAATATTAGAATTATTATTTTTTGTCTTAACAAAGACAAAGATAAAGGCAAAGCGTGTGTGTTTAGTTTAATTTCTGTCATGAAATTGTAAATTCTTGCAGCTTGGAGACAGCCAAACCATATTGATCACATCATTTTCATGCTTCATAGCGCTATGAAAATACACTTGTTGACCAATCAAAATACTCGTACTGTCAAAATTATTTTACAATTACTGTTTCAAAAGTTGATAATAAAATGTGGGGTTTTTCAGGGGATTTCAAAATTTAGTTTTACACATAAAGCTGGTCCATGATATTAAAACAACAAATTCTTGGACAGTAGTCCCAGTATTTAAAATCAAACATAAAACTATTATTTAATGTATAAATAACAGATGATAAGGACTAATACTCCAACAATATAATAGCAATAGCTCAGCTCTATACATACAGTACAGTACATATTTAATCACTATAACAATTTTTTTATTGAATCATCTTTTTTTTCTCTTCAGTTTCAGAAATAGTATACTAAAACAATTATTTGAAAAGTTCTCCTTGTGCTTTATTCTGCACCATAGATATAGCATCAGCACCTTGTCTACTTACAGGTTGAACCAAGCCTGTCAAAGTGTTCCTGAACTTTTCAAACACCTCATCGTTGATTACAGTACCAGATTGAACATCCTAAAATAAGATATAAGATGATCCAACCAGCTTTGACTAAAATTAAAACTGAACTAAACAAAGTGTAACAATGTTATAAGCCAAAAAAAATCAATGCAGTAACTGACACTGTTCCATAAAGTGCTGGGATTCTTTGAATGGGCCTTGAATTGGCAGTTTTGTCCTTTCAAGCACACCGTAGTGTTTCACTTACATATAGTGGAAATAGTAGTTTAGAATTGGAAAGATACAGGAAGCACAGTCATGATCAATTCACATGCATGTTCAACAAATATTAATTAATATTAAAACAAAAATACTAGAAAACTATGTCCTTTATTAATGTACAGTATTACAAATTAAAATGACATTTTGGATTTTAATTTGTGCTTTAAAATGTTAACCCAGATCAAACCTGGATGATAATGAAAAATGTTAAGGTATTCCTGTTGTTCAAGTTGTCCCATTTATGTAATATTCCCTATTCTGACCATTGAAAATATAAGTGAACATCTACTATAATTGGTTTTGTGCTTCTCATTGCAGAAATTAAAAGTACCAGTTACACCCTGAGCAGAGGTTGTTGTCTGGCTAGACTACCGTAGTTGGTAAGACAGTTTATCATGTGATCAATCCAATTTTGATCCAGCCTTATCCCTGTAAATGGGGTGGCCAGATTTACCCCACTCTAACAGCAATCTCTCCAACTCCCACTCTCCATCCCACTCGATTCAAGGCATCCACCTTCTCCAAACCAACACTCTTGCTTTCCTTCTCCACTTGCATCTTTCATTCTAACAGTGAGAGGCTTGGACTTGATCCCAGCTGCACCAAGTCCTGCATTCGCTTGGACTATAAACTATAACTATAGACCTGTGACAGGAGACGTCCCATGAGTATCCACTGTCAAGTAACAGCAACAAAGTGAAAGGTGTGGGTAAACTGGCAGTTATAGTCACAACCCTGCACACAGGTACCTCAGGCCATTATGGTCCCTATTTACTGATCTATAGGAGCAGCAGTGGATTTTGGCAGCCATCTGAGCAATTGAGCTGCCCTCTTCAGGACCACACTGCTCACCTCTAATGCACAAGGAAGAGACTGGAATTGGTGCCCTGTTCTACATCACCCTAGCTACTGTAGCTTATCATAGATGGCAGGGAACCTACTCATGTGGTTGACGTACACCAACAAAATCTAAGAGAATCACACCTCTTGAATCTTACTACATGGAACGTTCACACACTTCCTGACAAGAATGACTCAGATAGACAAGAGATGAATTGCATTCATTGCATGTGAACTCGTTTCCAGATCTAAAACATCAACATTGAGCTGCCTTGAGTGAGACCAGACTAGCAAGCAAGGGAGAACTCTGCAAAAGAGGTACAGGTTACACCTTCTTTTGAACCTGAAGAGAAGAGAGATGTGAGGCTGGAGTTGGGTTTGAAGTGAGATCAACACTGGTTAGCAAGTTGGCTGGACTCCCAAAAGGAGTGAATGATTACCTTATGAGACTCCTCCCCTTACATGGGAAGATGTTTGCCACCACTGTCAACACCTATGCCCCCATCAAGGCCAAGTCGGAGGAGATTAAAGACAGGTTTAATGTGGACTTGAAAATTGTCATCACAAGTGTTCCAATGCTAACAAGCTTATCATCCTTGGTGGCTTTAAAGTGAGAGTTGGCTGTGAAAGCACCAACTGGGATTGAGTGATTGGGAAGCATGGAATTGACAACTGCAACAGCCTACTTCTACTACTCCAGGTTTGTGCTAAGCATGACCTGCTGATCACAATCACTTCACCTGTAACAGGACATTGTGGATGCATCATTGCTCAAAGCACTGGCATCTCATCAACGATGTCATTATCAGGAAAAGGGACAGACAGGGCATATGTGTTACAAAGGCTATGTGGGGAGCTGATTGCTGGACAGACAACAGCCTCATCCTAGCAAAACTCAGTCTATATATCCAGCCAAAAAGACGGCTGCAAGATGTGAAAGCACCAAAATGCCTGAACATCAAGAAGATGACAATTGGAGCATCAAGCAGTCCTTTGCTGACACCTTAGTGGAATGCATAGAATCCATTCTGCTGGATAACCAAGATGTGGAAGCAGCATGGGGTGCACTTCTTGAGACAGTATAAAACACAGCCATGGAAAGTCTTGGGGCCACCACCACATTTCACAAAGACTGGTTTGATGAAAACTGTATAGAGATCATACAGTCATGGAAGACAAGTGTCGTGCCTACAAAGCCCACCTGGACAACCCAACCTCAACAGAAAAGAAAAATGCACTACTAAGGAATATGTACAGCACCATCCAGCTGAAGCTGCATCAGGTGCAGGATTCCTAGCTATGCAAAAAACCTGATGAGATCCAAGGCTAGGGAAACAAGAATGGCATGAAGAACTTCTACAATGGCCTGAAAGACATCTTAAGTCCCTCCACATCTGGATCATCACCACTCCTCAGTACAGATGGCTCTACACTCATCACCAACAAAGACAAAATCCTTGGGAATGGGTTGAACATTTTGACAATGTACTGAGTTGCCTCTCTTTCTTCAATGGCAAGGCCACTGACTACCTGCCCCAGCTTCTAGTTAACAAGACGTTGGATGCTGTGCCAACCTTTGATGAGATCCAGAAAACAATTTGCCTTTTGTCAAGTGGCAAAGCTGGCTCAGACTCGATTCAAGCTGAGATCTACAAAGAGGGTAACAGAGCTCTGACTGACAAACTCCATCAGCTATTTTAAGTAATAATTTATGGCAGCATAAGACACTTCCACAAGATTTACAGGATGCTTCCATCATGCACTGGTATAAGTGAAAAGGAAACCACCAGGCCTGTGACAACCACCACGGAATATCCCTGCTGTCAACCACAGGCAAGGCCTTGGGTATCTAAAGTGCTACTCAACCATTTCATTGCCCACCTTGAATAAGGTCTCTTACCAGAGAGCCAGTGTGGCTTCTGCAAAGATTGTGGGACTATCGACATAGCGTTTGCTGCCAGGCAGCTTCAAGAAAAGTGTCAGGAAGAGAATGCTGTAATCAAACTACCTCAATCTGACCAAGGCTTTTAACACTGTTAGTAGAAGGGTCTCTGGGGAATTATGAAGTACGGCTTTTCAAGAAAGTTCACCCCCATCATACAACAGTTCCATGATGGTATACTGCCTAGAATCCAAGACAATAGAGAGACATCTGCTCCATTCCCAGCCTCATGTTTTCATTAATACTGACAGATCCTTTCAAAAAAACAGACATGGGCATTGTCATCAGGTACAGTTTTGATGGCTTGCTCTTCAATCTCAGGAGGCTCCAAACAAAAACCAAGGTTTTAACAGACAGCATCAACCACCTCCTTTTTTCTGATGACTGCGTCCTCAATGCTGCCTCCAAGACTGACATGCAACACAGCATTGACAAGTTCTCTGATACCTAGAACAACTTCAAGCTTGCAATCAGCACCAAGAAGACTGAGGTGATGAACCAACTTGCTCCAGGGAAGCTCTATGTTGAACATCTCTAACAATGGGCAAAGACTCGATGCAGTGGATAAATTTACATACCTTAGAAGCCCACTCTCCTTCACAGTTATTATTGTCGACAAAGTGAACACCAAACTCGCCAAAGCCAGTGCTTCCTTCAGCAGTCTCCACAAGAATATGTGGGATAAAAGAGTGATCACCATTAAGACAAAGATCAAGGTCTACAAGGACATAGTGATCACCACCTTGCTCTATGGCTGTGAGTTGTGGACAACATTCCAATGTTCTGAGGTAATATTAGGAATAAACTGGCAAGACAGGTTTCCAGACACCGAGGTGCTCACCCAAGCCAACCTGTCCTGCACCATGCAATCCTGATGCAGACCCATCTGCACTGGGCAGTCCAGTAGTTTGCACGCCAGACCACCAGATTCTCAAGAAACTGCTGTTTGTCAAACTTAAAACAAGGCAAGTGCTCACATGGAGGCCAGAAGAAGTACTTCAAAGACACTCTCAAAGCTTCACTGAAAGCCTTCAGCATCACCCACAACTCGTGGGAGCTCGCAGAGCTCTAAGGTCAGACCAAAGTTGCAGGCAGCTGTTCACAGCAATGCAAAAACCTAAATAATAAAATTTGAAATTTCTAAAATTCCCAAGAGCAAGTGTCACAAAAATGTGGATTAAATATTTCCAAGAAATGCAAATGGTGTACTTTTAAGAATTATCCTGAAGGAGTGTGACAATAATCCCCTTGGTCTGGCCCCTCTTACATTTTCTTAGATTTTTAGTGGGCGGCTTGTTTTTTCGGACAGCCAACTACTTGAAAACATTTTGAAAGTCCTGCTATTTAGTAGATCTCTAACAAGATAAAATAACTGAAACCTTTAGAAATAAAGTTTGTTTTTAAATGAGTTTTGCAGCCATGTAAAAAATGCATTAATGCACTACTCAGTCACAATGCACATGGGCAAGAAATTTATCAGAGAAAATCTGCGAGGTAACTTTTACAAAAAAGTCACAGAAGTCTTATAAAAGCCAGGGAATGAACTCAACTTCTTATGGCTTGAAAGTAGAGAATGGTGTAAACAGGATCTTAAAATTGATTCTGTATTAAATATAAAGCATAAATTTATCAACAGTTTTAAAAGAAAACCATACCACAGTAGCAAGTGATGGGCTAATATCCAAACAAAACACAAATCGGTAGCGTCTACCAATGAAAGTGATGTGTGTTGATGGTACAATGCAATACTTGTTTTTTTTGTTAGTGGTTAAAGCATCACTTGGAAGGACTGATAGCACTTCAAGCTCTTCTGATGATGACAACTGATAATATAAAGGTCATAGAAAATATTAATAAATAAATGTATAGCTGTAAGAATTGTTATTTATGATTATCATAGCAAATAAATTTGGATTTTAATAAAATTATAACTTTGTTTTATATTTTTTTATTAAAGTACAGTAGACAGGCACATTTGGAGCATTTTTTGGTAAGATCTCTGCCTTCTACTGTAGCCACAAGGTCCTGGGTTTGATCACCAGTGCTACCAGGATTTGAAAATTTGGGTAACTTTCTTTACACCCAAAGCTCAGTCAGCTTTCCATCTATCCAATGTCAGCATCTGCTAACCTGTGATGGATTAGTTTCCTGTCCATGGTAAGTAAAAAAATTCTTATCTGATGGATGGATGGATTCTGTCTCAAAAATGATTTTTTGGGTTTACTCCAAGGTGGCCAACTTAGTGAATAGAGGTCCAAAAAAGTCAGTGATATTAAAATTATAAAATGATAATACTATGCCTTAAAAATGTGTATGGGCTTGCACTAAATGATAACAGCAAATTTTTATGCTCATGGGAGGGAAACTGTGCCTTTGTTTCTTAGGTATTGTGTTAAACTATTTGAATTTAATGTATGCATTTTTTTCAATTAAAAACTACTTGAAACACTGCCAGTTTGCTGCTTGTGTGAAACAATAGAAAGTATCATGACTCAATACTTAACAGTGTGATTGGGAAACTTGTTATGAAATATTTGGCTATACTATTTAAAAAATACTCCACGGTTTAGAGTGCTGTGATCTATTGCATTATGGACATGTATATAATTTTATGTAAAGTTTGGAGAGCACTTGAGAAGCTAATGAACAATCTTATGCTTTTCCTATACACTCCATACTTTCTGCATGTATCATGTTAAATGTATGCTAATCATGTCATTTCTTAAATATCAGAATTCTTGTCAAATCTCCTGTAACAATTAAGCAACCCCAACCTGATCTCAACTCTTATGGGATATAGTCAAGGAGATGCAAGAATTTCTTCTAAGATTTTGTGCTTGATTTTTTATAATAAACCCTAGCCCAACAATATAACGACCAGTGAGTTAGGGATCATTAGGAAAAAGTAGGCAAAAAATCTTACATGAAATTCTTCAGCAGGGGATCTTCTTAACTTTTTCTTTAACCTTCTTTAACCTTTTTCACGGTTTAAATATTCTTTTGTCTGCATTCAAATTTGCCCGTCCAGCCTTGTGTTGGGTAACATATTCTTTTGAAGTTAAAACTCGTGAACGAGGCTTGACAAATTTGAATGTAGACAAAGAATAATTTATACTGTGAAAAAGGTCTATATCCCTCTAATGTAACCCAGGATTGGGTATTACAAACAAAACATACCAGCTCATTGGATGGTTTTGGTTCGACAGCAGAGTTCAAATGCTGGAAAAACCATTGCACTCTAATACTTCTAGAGATTCGGTATTCCCGTCCCATCAAAAGGAAGACATGACCTGCATCTTCCTATCAAATATTAGACATGAAGTTTACGATGATAGGTTACACAATTTACTTAAAACAAGTTCATCTGCTATAAGTTATCATATTTACAATTGCGGAAATCATAAGTTACATTTAAGTGTGTTTACTAGAGCTCTGTAACGTTGCGATTACAGTAAGTTTAGTTTTTTTTTTCACTACATTGTAACACTTATCAAATTGTTTCAACTTGTATTTGAGATTAATACGCCAAGCCCAAAGGAATGTATTCACTATTTTTGGTGTTTTGGATTAAGGCTATAATGAATGTGGTGAATGTGGTAAATCCAAAGCCAAAGATTGTGTACGTGTGCGAGCAGTTTAAAAACCGAAAATGGCATACCTCGATTGTTGGCTCTAGATGTGCAGCCATTCCTTTAAACTACTTTACCATAATATCAATTAGGCAAAGCCAAAGGCAAACGCAAAGATTGTGTACGTGTGCAAGCTGTTAAAAAAAACGAAAATCGCATACCTCGATTGTTGGCTCTAAATGTGCAGCCATTCGTTTAAATTACTTTAAACGGCTCGTAATTTAGATATTTTCCTTATGAGCGCTATCATCATCAACATAAGATTTTCCGATTCTAGAGTTTGTACATGTGAAAGTCTTTCCACCATTTTGTGATGTTGTGTTATATCTGCTGAAGGAGACTGGGACGAGTTTCTATTTCGTTCCAGTGTTTCTGGCTCATCAGTACACTGCAAAAGCTCAAAACCCCTTTGGGATGCGGCTATAAAGATGAACTCAAGTATAGATAGCACAAACGTGCTAGGAGCTAACTTGAAGCCACTATATTGGGCACTATGGCCACGTTGGTAGCGCGCTTTACCCCTTGAAACTACCATAAAAAATAGCCTGTGCTAGCTATGCCGTGCTGATGAGGCCTAAAATGGCCGAGACAGCTGTTCATGGCTGCTTGCAAACAGGCTCACTATTTTTTATGCTGTAAGTTAGCTGCTAGCACGTTTGTGCTATTTATACTTGATTTTTCTCTTTAGGACAAAGGTAAAGGCTAAGACTTACTGTAGTGTAGGCCAGCTGGAGATTTAAAGCTACAAGACCATTTTTCTTGAATTAAATGTTTCGAAATCAAATTTTATTATTTTTCACTCACACAAGAATAAAGTCAGTCACAATCTCAAGTTAACAATAAATGATGTGGCTCTGGAACAAAAACAAAACACTAAATACCTTGGAATAATCATAGATTCTAATTTAAATTGGAAAAACCATGTTCATCAGATTTCTGCAAAAATGTCAAAGTGTATTGGCATACTCTCAAAATTAAGATATTATCTGGACAGAACAATCTTAACTCAACTTTATTATGCTTTCCTTTATCCATACCTGACATATGGACTGGTGGTTTGGGGAAACACATATCATACTAATATATATCCAATCATCACACTTCAAAAGAGAGCGATCAGGATTATGACACATTCGAAATTTGATGATCACTCTAGTCCTCTATTTAAATCTCTAAATATTCTAAAATTTACTGATCTTGTGTTTTTTCAAAATGCTCTACTCATGTATCAGTATCATGAAAAATCTCTCCCACCTATATTTGATGATTTCTTTAAACCAGTATATAGAGTTCACTCACACAATACAAGACTTGCTTCCAGGTCCTCTCTATATATTCCAAAAATAAGAACAAACTATGGCAAATTTAACTTGAGATATTTAGGAGCCAAAACTTGGAATTCAA
>JANCMA020098545.1:0-36638 GCA_024336925.2 Zoanthus solanderi | reverse complement strand
CTGAGTGGTGGTCCGGCCGGGAATCGAACCCGAGCCTCCCGCACAGCAGACTGGCGCCTTACCAACTAGGCTAACCATGCTCCAATAACATCCTCATGATGACAGCAAGAAAACATGGGCTGTACTTACCTACCAAAAACAGAAAAGTGCATCCCCTAACCCTGGGCCGCCCAGGCACTGCTTGCAGAATGATGGGAAGCCTAATGAGCGCCTTGGGGTGAGCTTTGGGACTTGGAATGTTGGGAGTATGAGTGGAAGAGGTACAGAGGTGTATTAGAAGCTGAGGAAGAGGAGGATCGTAGTGTGTTGTCTTCAAGAAGTGAGGTGGAGAAGACAAGGCGCTCGGTTTGTGGGTATGAAGGGTAGGAGATATAAGTTGTGGTGGGCTGGGAATAGTGATGGTATGGGAGGTGTGGGAGTTTTGGTGAAGGGAGAGCGGTATGACAAGGTTGTGGAGGTGCGCAGTAAGAGCGACAGTGATAACAGTAGTGATGGTACTTGAGGAAGAAGTAGTGAGGATTATGTGTGTATGGTTCGCAAAGTGGCAGAACGGGTGCAAAGAAAATACTTTTTAATGATGATTTGAGGAGTGAGTAGGATATTCACAACGTGGGTGAGTTAGTATTGGGTTGGGGTGATTTTAATGGATGCGTTGGTAAATGGATTGAGGGTTTGCAGCGAGGGAATGGAATAGGGGAGAGAAATGTGGAAGAAAAGATGTTAGAATTTTGTGATGAAAAGGAGTTGTGTGTGGCAAACACATGGTTCAGAACGAGGACAAGAAAAAAAAGACGTACAGCGCAGGGGAGAATGGGACTGAGATTGACTTAGTACTGGTGAGAAAGGAAAATAGAAAGTATCTGAGAGATGTGAAGGTCATCCCAGGTGAGCTTCAGCACAGGCTGGTGGTCACTGACCTGGTTAGGAAGAAGATGAAGAAGGTGGTGAGAAAGGAAGCGATGGAAAGAAAGAAGGTTTGGAAGCTGAAGGAAGACGATACAAGGGCAAGATTTAAAGGAAGAGAAGGGACTTGTGGAAATGTTTTAAGGAAGGGGTGAAGAAGTATGTTGGAAGAAGAAAGGGAGGGGAGATCAAGGGGACACGTGGTGGTGGAACGAGGACGTGAAGGAAGCGATAGCAAGAAAGAAGGATGTGCATAAGGAGATGTGTAAAAGTGGGACTGAGGCGAACAAGCCCAGATACAAGAATATGAAGAATCGGGCAAAGAAGGTGGTCGTGAAAACAATGAAGGAGGTGGCTGAGCGGGAGCTGAGTGAGCATTTGAACAAGGTGTTTAAGCTAGTGAAGTCAGTGAAAAAGGATGGGAAAGATGTTGAGGGAGGAAGATGCATGAGAAGTAGCGATGGTAGACTGAATTTCACTGATAAAGATAGAGGGAAAGTCTGGAAAGAGCACATGCAAAGAATTATGAATGAGGAGAATGAGCGGGATCAGAACGTGAAAGCAGAATTGGTGGAAGGGCCAGTTTAGAGGGTTAGTCGGGAAGAAGTGTTGAAAGCAACAAGGGTAATGGTGGAGCTGTGTGAGGGTGTGTTGGATGGAAGGGGAGTGCCAGATGAGTGGGTACTGAGTGTTGTGGTACCAATTTTAAAGGGGAAAAGGGATGCAATAAGTTGTGGGGCGTATAGGGGGAGTGAAGTTGCTAGAGCATGCAATGAAGATTGTAGAAAAGGTGCTAGAGAAGAGATTGCAGCGTATGGTGAAAGTGGACAAAATGCAATTTGGTTTTATGCCAGGCAAAGGAATGATAGATGCAGTGTTCATTTTGAGGTTACAAGAGGTGTTCTTAGAAAAGGAGAAGTTGTCTATGTGCTTTGTTGACCTGGAGAAGGCATTTGACAGGGCGCTAAGGAAGACATTAGAGTGGGCAATGAGGAAGAGAGGTATACCAGATGTAATGGTGAGAGCAGTGACGAGTTTGTATGAAAGTGCAAAGACAAGAGTCGGAGTTGGGCTAGAGTTGTTCGAGGAGTTTGAGGTGAAAGTTGGTGTGCACCAGGGATCCGTGTTGTTGACGCTGGTTGTTGCGATTGTGGTTGACGTGCTTATAGAGAGTGTGAGAAATGGTTTGATGAGTAAGGTGCTGTACTCAAATGACTTGGTTCTGACAAGCGAAATGACGGAGGGACTGAGGAGAAGTTCTGGAAGTGGAAGGAGGCATTTGAGAGCAAGGGCTGAAGGTGAACCTCAGAAAGACAAAAGTGGTAGTGAGTGGAGCAAGAAGGTGAAGTGTCTGTAAGTAAGGTAAATCCATGTGGTATTGTGGGAAGCGAGTAATTGCAAATACAGTGTTGTGTGGGAAATGTGGGAAATGGATCCAAGTAAGCTTTGCAAAAGTAAAGAGATTGACCCCGAGGTTGGGAGAGATCTTGTATGTGGAAGATGCAAAAAGCAAGTTGATTGATTAGTGGAACCGGTGGAGGAGTTGTGTAAAGAGGTGGAAATGGTGAGAGGTTTCTGTTATTTGGGGGACAGGGTGAATACAAGTGGTGGTTACAAGGCAGCTGTGACAGCAAGAGCAAGAATTGAGTGGGGTGAAGTTCAAGTAATGTGGAGAGTTGCTGAACTCAAGAAGGTTCTCATTTAAGATGAAAGAATTGTTTATCGGAGTTGTTTAAGATCTGCAATGTTATATGGGAGTGAGACATGGTGTTTGAGGGAAAATGAGAAGGAGCGAGAAAGCAATCGTGAGAGCAATATGTGGTGCAAAACATAGTGGAGAAAAGGAGGACAGAGGACCTAACTGAGATGTTGGGATTGAAGGAAACAGTGGTTCGGATGGCAAAGGTGAATGGAGTGAGATGGCAAGGGCATGTGTTGAGGAGGGATGATGGGCATGTTTTGAGAAAAGCATTGGAGTTTGAAGTGAGGGGCAAGAGGAAGCAAGGACGACCAAAGAAGACGTGGGAGTCGCAAGTGGAGAAGGAGAGGAAGAGTGTTGGTTTGGAGAAAAGGATGCCATGAATCGAGCGAGATGGAGAGTGGGAGTTGGAGAGCTTGTTTTTTTTGTACGTGGTATTAAAACTTTCAAATTTAGATTGTGAATAGAGGGCCGTATTTTGGAAGGCGTTTTTGACCGGTCTGGCTAGGGGGCCTGATAGGGGTGTGGCTACAAGCACAAAACTTCTTAGTTGTTAGAGAAAGTCCTATTTTTAGTAAATGTGTATGTATGTGAAGCTAAGAAGAACCGGTGTGGTCATGGCCGAACCATATGGAATGGATGCTTGGCTCTGAATTCTCACGCTGAAGATTTAAAAGCTTCTGACTGTTAGCTATTAATGGTAAATACTATTTTTTGTTGAACAGAAAGACTCTCAAACTCACAACTACACTGTTGCAACTTCACACTCTCAAACAAACAAGGTAACTAACTCTCTTGTTACTTTTTGCAAAACCTGTTTTGTAATTCATTGTTGAAATATTTTATTTGTACTGTACAGTAAAGGAAACTGTGAGAAAAATTCAAAATTATTTATTTTAGTGCAATTTTTGAATAGGATTTGTAGTGACATGGAAAACCTAAGAACTTGTATAATTCCTTAGCTTGGAAAGTCGGGAGTTCCACTGTCAGTCATGGAAATATTCACATGTATAGAGATCACATGCATAAAAGTTTTATTGACTGGGTGTATTTAAAGTGCTGCTAGGACCGAATCATGGTGTCTGTTTTTCAACTTATTAAGCTCTTTGCAGAAGAACAATTATGGTGCAAATTAGACTCCTGATGATGTCATATACTCAACGATTGATCCACCATGGCTTAAGTTTTAAAAGAAATTTTCAGTCATCAATCAAATCACACTAGGGAGGTCTACTCTTGCTACTATTCAAACCAAATGACATCCAAATGGTTGCTAAAGCAGCTAAGTTCCCGTATCTTAAAAAATAACTGGATAGTCATTTAAAATATTTTAGAGTAGTGATGGTGCCTTTTATACAAAAACTTAAAAACAAAACATTTTTAGGTGAGCCAGTCTGGGACTGGGGTTGTTGCCATAGCAATCAATTGGCATAGTTTATTTTGAAGAGAAATTTCGAACTTAATCTTTCAAAGTTTGATTGAGCCGTTGAAGCCAGGGTTAGTAACTTATGGAAATCCAAGGTGGAGGTCGTGTTTAAGTACATAGCATCATCAAATTCAAATCTTAGAATAGAAAGAAAATTTTTGGAAATGGAAAACATCAAACTATGCACTACTGAAGGGCCTTCAAACAAAATTTAAAAAATAGAAAAGTTGAATCTTGACCATTATAGTAGCACTGTAATGAAAAAGTTGGAAACTCTAAAATCTCTATTTCTTCAGACGGTATTAACAAATTCCAATGGTGGTTGACTGTCTTAAAAAATCCCATTGACATCCCTTTATCACTGATGGTCATTTATTTAACTTGTCAGTCTGGTGATAAAGACAGGAAAGGAGCCTGGGGTGAGCCCCCAGGTGGTGCTAAGCATCCAGCCCTGCAAGTACCTGCTTCAACAAGACCAGGTGGCTCAGTTCAAGTTGTCATTTCAACAAATGGTGAGCTAGCTCCAGCAGAGGACAGTACTGCTGAAAAGCAAGGTGCACCTAACCAAAATGCTCCCGAGGTAGAGGTGGTTGAGGAGACAAAGTAAGTACTCCTAAGTTGTTTTATTAAAGTATTTCTTCAATGTTGAGCAAGGTTTGAACAAGGTTTCCATTGCATTTTGTATTCCGTTTGATGGTGACGATTGACAGGTTTGGTGGTGGTGATATCACCACTATCAGCATCATGACCAATGTGATGATGGTAAGTGACAGGTTTGGTGGTGGTGATAATGATCATGATGGTGGCAGTGGTTATGATGATATTGAGAGTAGTAATGATGACGAGAATAGTGATGGTGATTGTACAGCTATATGTTTAATGGTGTTTAAAAGAATGCTTTGTCTAGTAGTTTGTTGACGAGTATAAAGAGCCCGTTTTTGCGGTTAAACTAAAATAATGCTCCAACATCATCTCCTTACACTACTTAAATATAGCAATGATCATAACTTCTTAAAACTGAGTTTTATAAAATTTTACCAGGGTAAAATGCAACTGAACCGGCAGCCTAAGATGTCTTAAACAAGATTTAGGATTTGAGCTAGTGTGTAGGACAAACATAAGGGCTTTGTTTCTTGTCACAACTTTTGTCATTGACCATAAAACTTTCGACCTTGAATTGTCTCTGTCCCACAATACATTAAGAGTACAGCTTGGTGAGCTGGACATTGGTATTTGAGTTTGACTTACAACGAATTGTTTCTAAAATTGTTGTTTGTCTTCCAGATGCTGTTGTTTTTTCAAGAGGAAGAAAAAGAAAAAGCAAGTAACCAGACACAAATGAACTATGGGTAAACTAAAATTCTGTGGCCAGCCTTACGATGATCAGTGCAATCACAGTTTGCAGTACTAATTCAAGCAATCATAAAATAGTTTAGGATTTTGTAGGAAAATAATTATGCAAATTTTGTAACAAAGAAAGAGACTCGCTTTACAAATGATACTTAAATTCTAATTTGTGTTGTTCATTTGATCCAGTTCATTGCAAAACAAAATGAAATAATTGATGACATCAGTTGCTGTAGTCATAGCATGCAGTTGAGCAAACATTTTCTTTTGCGATGTGTATGATATTATTATTGAGGTACCAGCTATAAAAAAACTTGTTTGAAGTATTTAAATTTTTAGGTTTGTCATCTATGTAACATCAACTAAATTATACATTTTTTGATCGTTTTGTAATTAAATGTATTAATGTACCACAATGTTGGTGGTATCAAAATTATTGCTCTAGATTGACTTCCTTTTTTAAGCTTTGTTCACATTGTTTTAAAAGTAAGCTTCATCTTGTTATACCCAACAGATCAGTAACAAACATTTGCAAAACATAATCGTTTAAAGCTACCACGGTTCGGCGAGAAACGAATATTTTCACGTTTTCACTTCTGCTGCTTGTTAAAAGAAAAAGTGTGAAATTGCATTTTGGACTCATAAGTAAAACGGTGTCAATTAACCAAAAAATCTGTTTATGATTCAAAACATTTTTTATTGTATTTTTCAATAATTTTTTTTTTCTCTCGATAAATGTTGCATGTTGTGGAGTTTTATTCCATCCATTTTTATTATTGTTTGGATCCGTTTCGGAGCTTATGCATCTTTTTAAGTAGAGATAAACGAACAAATTAAAAACCTAATTCTAGCTAGCAAATCACGTGTGTTTCAGAGCCATATATTATAGTTTATTATTTTTCATCTTCAATCATGTGTCAGTTTACCCAGAAATTTGAAAGGAAATGGAAGGAAATTTATAGTTCATGATGTTGGCATGCAGATCTAAAATTGTTTTTAAGTGTGGCAGTTATTTGAGACAGAGGGGAGGGAGAGAGAGAGCAGAAATTTTTTTCTTGGCCTTTTTTTGTTTTAGTGATTTTCCTAACTTTTTTTACAAAACAGAACAAAAATTGTAATTTAGCTTAAATTAATCCCAAAAGAACAAAAAAGAAAACTATGTTTGGTATACAATTATCTCATTGGTATAAATTATTATTTTAATTCCTGAAATATACTTTGCATAAAGCTTTTGAAGTTGTTCTATGTGAAAAATGATTTTGTAAATACAAATAGAACGCCCCGTGAATCTTAAAATATACATCCTTGAGAACCACTTAACGCAAACACGTGTAGGTTTAGAAAAATCGAACAGTATTGAGTATGTAATTCAATGTTCTGATAAGTAAACAAAATTTAAACATGTCATGTCACACCCTGACCGTTACTCTCTTTTCATCCCTCTTGTCTTGGCAGTCCGTGCCAAGGATAGAGCTCAAAAATAATTTCGAAAATCCCCACCCCAAAATACTATGAAAATTCAACGCTTTTAAGTTACTTTTTATTCATCTGTATGTGTGAAACCTATTCTTTGTTTTTATATTGTTTGTAGGTCTTAGTCTTCTTGGTGGCATGATGGAGAATTTGTTCAAAAAAAATTTAACCTTTCCATTTAATTAGTAACAGTTTTTAAACCAAAAGGTTTCATGATTAAAACCGAAAGCCTTCCATATTATTTTATTTTGAAAAATATCTTGGAAATATGAAGTTATAAATGTATATACATCTCGTTTTGCAGAAGTGTTTGGGTTTGTCGTAAGTGGTATAAAAAATGGTATTCTAATTCCTTTGACAATATGGACAGACATGCTGTTTTAAACTGAAAAATCAGGTTGAGTTACAGGATGTTGTGTTCTGCAGAGTCTCATTTAAAGCTTAACATTTTCTGGAGGGCAAAGTATTTTCTTCAAAAACGCTTTCCTTCTTTGGTACCATGTGTTTCTAAGAGGGTAATTATATTTAAATATAAAAAATTATTATTTCGTGACTTACAATATCCCAAACAACTTTTTGAGAGGATATTTTGCGCAAAGAATTGATTTTTAAATCATTTGAGTATAGATTTTTATACCAAGATGTTAGCTCTGGAATATTGAAATGAGATGAAGCTTTTCAAGATGTCACAAAATAATACGCGATTGGTGATTGGCAAAATTCTGTTTTTCTGCAGTCAATACCACCAGGTGATATTCCTAACCAGTGTATAACTGTAAATGTTTAAAGTAAATAGGACTGAGATAACTGATCTACTCATTCCACTATTGTATTTGATAATGTAAAATAAAACATAGAACCAATTGTACATTGATTACAAGTTGTAAACTCTCGACATAAGTATGAATTGCTTTTACTGGTGGTGTTTTTTATCATTTCTTTGTGTATATAGTTGTATTGTATAGTTGTCTGACGCAGTCGAAGGTACTCATGGTCGTATTTTATTCACTTGTTTTTTGAAATGTGTTTTCACAATAGCCAAAATGAATAGCTCGACTTTTTACTCGGGCTACCTGTGGTAGGCTGAGTCTAGGTTTTGGTGTTCTATCAATCTATCTATCAGTCTATCGTCGCTGTCGAAAGTGTGTAAGCCTGCACTGCTCGATGGTCTGCGGTGTTCCTCTTAAACTAAACAAAAAATACTTCAAAACTAAAAACTAAACACGTAAAAAATGTGAGTAAAAACTACCTTTTTATTGGAATTCAATATTTTTTATTCGAAGATAAAGAAAATATAACAAATTAGAATTACGCAACGTATTTTACCCAAATTTTATCGATCTCGCCATGTTGATTTCAAAACCTTTTGGCAAAGCTGAACAAATCAAAAGTTTTGTTTAATTTTTTGGGTTTAGAAACTAGTATCATAGTTTGTAGAAAACATAAAATAAATGCTTAACACTAAATATAACAGTAATTTTATTTTAAATTCCGATTCAAATTTCAGCGATATGTCTTCTGTAATCATTTTTCGTAGAGTTTCGAAAGTCGATAAGATTTTTGCAAGTTCTTTCTGCTATAGTTTAAAATAGAAATGCTAAATTATGCCTTTGTAACAAAACGTAGACAATATAAAGAACGGTTCGTCATTACATTCTGTAAAAATAGGAACAATATTAGACACTAATAAAAGAAAATATAGTTTTTGGTATAAACAATCTCGGTTTTTCAGAAGTGCCATATTCTTGATCATTCTTGCTCTTGCTTTATAAACGGTTGTTCGCTTCTTTTATTTCAAACAATATTTTAACTTTTTTCCAAAGATGGAGAAAACCTTCTTGACAAATAAGGACACTGAACATAGAATGCAATAATAATTTGAAGTTTCACCTTGAAATTCTGAGATATACTGTCCAAAATGCAATATAATCTTGACACTTTCAAACACAGTTGTCATTTACACTCGTGTTTTGATTTCGCTGTTTCTTTTCCTCCTCTAGATTTGCTGTCAACGCTAAGTTTCCTTGTCCATTCGGAGAAAAAACTTTTCTATTGATCTTCATTGAAAATTGGTCGTTATCTTTACTGTTTTCTTCTGCAAAAAATATTTTTACTTCATATGCATAATTGTATGCACTTTAAGAAATTAACAAAATTTAATTTTACTTACTGCAGTTCAAAACAGCATATATATTTCAGTTTCTTTTTACCAGTCCTTTTATTTCCTCCAACTGCAAAGTTCAGAGATTAGTAGCCCGAGTAAACGCCTAGATGGCGTTTAGTTATTGAGGTAATTCACGCATGGTCTTACAGCCGAGTGCCCTTCCGATCCTGATAATCAACTTTTAGACATCGTTGGCACAACTGTTTCTTCTGCCAACAGCAATTACATCTAAATATACAAAATTAGAGTCCATTTTGTCGTCAGTGCATGATTAACAAACATTGACAATTCGGGAGATCTATTCATTTAGGTTCTGGACCATCTCCCAACCGCCTTTGGCTCCACAATAAAACACAGTAACTGGATGAGAAACTTTTCCATCTACGAAGGTAACATAAACTTTTTGTGGCGTAGTTGAAGATGTATATCAAAGTTCTCAATATTATATTGTTTATATACGATCTAATTTTTTGCAGTTATTTTTATGCGAACACCGGATAATTTCTTTATCCGTAACTTTTGCTTTCTGCTGATGGTTACTGATTTGAATTCCTGCAAGTTTACAGAGGTCGGATGTGCATTAACACTATGGCTTTATACAAATTTTGTAGCAAAAAAAATTCAAAAAGTGATTGAAAGAACATTATAAAATTATATCTAACTAGTTCTAAGTACTCTTTACAAATTATTCGGTACAAAAACGTGAAGAGGCCCTTCGGTGCTGTAATGTTCCTTAAAAGGGCCTATTATAGCCTCCATATTGGCAATGGTACTCTCCGTATTGGCAATGATATTCTCTTCGTGGTTAGTAAGGACTCTTGACTTGAACGCCTCCAATCGGTCACTTTCTTCCTTATTAATTTTCGTCTTTCTCCCATCTTTGTTCTCGCCATTAAAACTGGAGACGATAGCGTCTGTACTTGCGAACTTTGTGATTTTCACTTCAAAACTCTCTTCCTTCCTGTACTAAATCCATTTATGGTCGGCATGAGATAAAATTCATCATAACATTGAAGAGAGAAAGCGTTTCTCGATAAGTACAAACCTCGTATTTTATTCACGGGGTCCTTCAAGGTTTTCAAGTGTCATCTCCTTTTTAACCCACCACCTCATATTATTAGACGGATGATGGATTCGGAACCTGGTGGATTTTGACGTTGTAATGGCGGTTGCAAACGAAAGGTTGACTCTGATTTCGTCGCCAATGTCAATAGAAAATGGTGCTTGTGGTGACAAAACATTATGTGACTGGATGATTGAATTCCTGCAGATTTACAGAGGTCGGATGTGTATTAACACTATGGCTTTGTATACATTTTGCAGTCAAAAAAATTCAAAAAATGATTGAAAGAACATTATAAAAAACTAGCTGTTTCTAGGTATTCTTTACAAATTATTCGGTACAAAAACGTGAAGAGGCCCTTCGGCGCTTTAATTTTCCAGAAAGGGGCTTATTATGCAATGGTATTCTCAGTTTATCTGCATGCATATTAAGTTCTACATATACACGAAAAAAAAAACGTGCGCGTGTGCTATGGTCAGTTGTAGACAATGGAGTGTTGTTCCAGTCCCCAAGTCACTTGCTACCCAAGATGGAATTCTTGATACCATTTTACAAGGAAATGTTTACGGAGGCGGATTTTTATTAGTAAGCGAGGCATAGTTCTCTTTTACCTAACACAACAAATTAAATCCATTATAAACATGATTTGACTAGAGTCAGATTTTTGGTTCATTTTCTTGAATACATTTGAAATATTTGAGCGTGCATATACACAAGAGTTAACAAAAGACTAATAATACAACCAATATGAAACGAACCACTGGTAGAGCATTGCGTATCCTCATTCCTTCTTGGTATTCTGAAAATAGGCGGCCATCTTATACGTAAGCAATGATAGATTAAACACGTTAGGATCGCAGAATGATTATGACTTTATTTTATATGTATTACATGTATTAGTTAATAACAGTCCAATAAAAAGCAGCATAGACACCTGATTCTATTATCCCCTACTTATATTCATATCAAAACACTAATAAATCTCTTTGTTACCCAAATTGTTAGACCTAGTACTCAACAAAATAAAGATTTATTAAAGTTTGTCTCTCTCTTTTCAATTCCTTACACCCCTCTGGATAGTAGGGGAACGAGATATACTGAGTGTGCAAGGGAGAACTTGTACAAACAGCCCATATGAGGCAAAAGGTTGAGAATGTAAAATATTTTCGATTATTTAATGCTTTAAATGGTTGCACTTGATAGCTACAAAACATTGCTGCTGTGGAGAGTGTCGGCGTGACTAGATATAAAATATATACCGGGAGAGGCTTCATCCAGCGTTAGAAAAGCGCTTACAAAAAGGAAAGAAGAAGAAATAGTCTTAATGTTCCACGTTGTTTCTTGGCAACTGGTCAGCGTCATTTTGCCTATACAGGGGTTAAAATCTCGAATAAATTAAGTAAGCACCTGAGGATGTTAACAAGCTTAGATAATATTAAACATTTATTTATTATTGCTTCCATCACCTATTACAATGTATATCATTAGTTGATACAAAAAACGTGATGAGGGAGTCTATTAAAAAGCAAAAAAATGCTTGAATTTATAGATCCCTAGTAAGAAATTTATTAACTGTGACTTACAATTTTGTACTATGCAGTGGTATTATACTTTAAAATAGTATAACCGATACTAACTATCAAACTTGAAATTGCGCAAAAAAAGTGTTATGAAAATTGTCAACGAAGCAATAAGAAACAAAAGATTTTTTATAAAAGATTTTTTATAAACGAGATACCATGTCACTGCTGCTATCTTTGTCAATTAGAGATCTTTTTATGATATTCTTAAATATATTGAAAGATTTGATATTACGTGTTTCAGAGTCTATACCATTCCATATTTTTGGACCTTGAAAGGCCAAGGAGTATTGGCCAAGTGTAGTTGATTTATGTGGAATGTGACAGTCATCTGCATGTCGTGTACCATAACTATGTATTTGATAATTTGCTGAAAAGATATCAGACAAATTTTTTGGAAGTTGATCATTGTGAAACTTGAACATAAAAAGTGATAATTCTAGCTTATTTACCTCTTGTACTTTTAATAGTTCTTTACAGTTTCATGAAACAGATAAAACTATACATTCGCGCTATGTTTATTTAGTTTTGTAAAAGACATAAACATGTTTTCTACCTGCCTTCATAGAGCGAAGTAAAATTCTCTCGCAGGTGAAAACTAATCTGCTCCGGATTCTCCCAAACGTTCGCCTCGGTTTCCACCAGAATTTGAAGCCACGGAGAACATCTTTTATTTCCTAACCCTTAAAGAAAACCATTTCGTATGCATTCACTTTCTCACCTTGAGAACGAGGCAATGATAGGATTACGTAAAGCGTACTCTCCCGTTCTAAGTCGGAGAAAACGAATCTTGCAAAAGTTCTTTGAAAGTATTCAAGAGTCAGCTTCAAAAAGTTTTTTTGTTGAAAAGAAATTCAGGCTTTAACGAGATTCTAACCCGTCACCTCTGCCATACTGGTGCAGCGCCACTCTTTAAACCAAAAGAGCTATGAATTGCCACAATTGGGGGAGAAGGTATTTTCAGTTAGAAGGTTAATCAATGCTACAATGAAGTGTATAACGACGCGGTGACATTGACGTGATGAATGGTTGTCGCGGTTATTTACGTAATTTAAGTCATTGGATATTTTACTGAACTTGTAGAGAGCCCTTAGTATTAAAGTATACAACTTTGATTGAACTGCAAGTTTGCTTTGAGTGCTTCAATGAAATTAAAAAAATAAACATAAAGGAATATTATAACATATGCGTAATAATGGCTGAATTGAAACTCTTATTAAATGGGCACTAAGCTAGAGCTGCCGCATCTGAATAATTTATAAAGTTTTCAGTAATTACTGCGTCGACAGACGGTAGCCTTTACTCCGACGAAGGACTAACGTCCGAAACGTCACTAAGTATTCTCTCTTTTTTTACGGTGTAGAATTTACATTTTTATTACTAAATTGTTTCTTCAGGTCGTCGCCCTATAGCTAGTGAGTCCGTAACACTATAACAGGAAGCCCAAGCAAGTTATCAAGTAACACAGGAACCCCACAAAACTTTGAAATATTGTTCAGCAGTTTTTATTGAAACATACATTTACTTCACTTTGCCTTTTACATTTTTTAAGTGTTTTGATATGTAGGAACTTAATACCAGTCTTACAAGCTACTAAGAAGTAACTAGTAATACTGGCTTAAAATTTGTGAAAATGAACAAATAAACGTCCTAATCAAGATTCACACAGTTTCCTTAACCATAGATTTACTACTAGCTGTTTCTAAAAGAAAGGGAAGTGCTGCGATCTGAAGCGATTGTGTTGCGAGACTAAAATAAAAGACATCTCAAATAAGGCATTTTAACTCTATTATAGATTTACTGTAAATTTATTCACATTCCAAGTATACTTGCCGCAGCAGCCACAAGCGCTTAAAATAATCTTTTATCTAATAACTGGGGCGGATCTAGGGATGGTTCGGGAGGTTCGGTCGAACCCCCATTTGCCTCGGTAAAGTTTCTAAAAACATATCAAATTGCAATTTTCAATGATCACTGTTAGTCAAAGTCCCATGAAAATACTTTTTAATCATATAAAGAGAAGAAGTCAGTTCAGAAATTTGCCGATAAGTTTCCAAGACAAATGCTGCTTGTGAACCAACTCTCTGATATGACGACCGAGTGATAGGACCACTGTAAGGCTGCAATTGTGTGTTCATCCCACCATAGTATAGTCAATATACCTTCTGTATTGTAAGTTCAAGTTTTTTAATGTTAATTTGGGCACATACTTATACGTGTACTGTTAAGGATGAACTAACACTGACTAAATCCGAATGCGAATTCGCAAAAAAACAAAAATAGGTCTATTGCAACTCTATATTTCAAATTTCTCCAGGGCGTATGTTCTGGATACCCCAAGAAACCTGCGCATTCACCCCTCGGTTGAACCCTCTTTCACATAATCCTGGATCCGCCCCAGTAATAGTTAAAGCTGATGATAAAGCGCTTTTGTTTTTTCTTTGTAGGAGAGTGGAAAAAGAAAGCATCTTTATATCCATATGAATAAATTTATATGCTTTGTAGTAATGGCTCCTTCATTTTAGTCTTTTTTAATGTGTTTAGCCAGTGTGCAGAGGGCTGCTGGTTATAAATAATCCCTGTTTAACTTTTAAAATATTGAATTTATGGTGCTTGTTATACAGTTTTGTATTCCGTTATTTGTTAATAATTACATTATAAAGAACACAAACCAAGCTTATACAATAAATAATTAAAAAATGTACTAAATTTTAAAATACAATATGTAATTAGTAACAATCTGAAAAAAATCATAAAATATTTACAACTTGATTTTACAACTTTTAACAAAGAGTGGGCCCAATATACAGTAACTAATAGTTTGTTTCTAAATCAATTTGTCTTAAATTATATCAGTATATGACTGTAAGAGTGGATCAAGTGGACCGATAAATACAATTCCAATCAGTAGCATGGGAAGAAGAGGATTGGAGCCAGGATTGCTGCCAGTCAAACTAAATGCAGAGCTCTCCTTTAATATGGATGATTACAACAGCACTAAACTATGTACACTGCTTAATGTTATTATATATTATATGTTGCCTCATGTCAATTAGCTCAAATCCAAAACTATTTATTATCTCTATATTTTGATTTTGGTCGATTAAGCCAACATGGGGTTTTATCTCCTATCGAAAATCAAACGAGGTCCTTTTGAGTTAAATTTTGTGTTAAATATATAACTATGGTCTAATACTTTGAAATGCCCAGAATATGTACAGGAACCTTAAAAGACACGACTCAACCTGGTGATTATATTCAAAGAAAATTTGTTTCTCTATCTGGACTCTGAGCCTCTATCTCTTCCATTCCAAATGCATTTACTTTTCAACTAACTGAACTGAGAATTAATGTAAGTATCTTCTAAAGCCCAACACTGTAATTTTACTAAGCTGTTAATTGTCTACCAAATGTTCATGTTTTTAGAATAATTGAAAAAAACATTGCAATCAGTTTTACACTTTTCTTTCAAGGACAAACCATGCAGTCATCAGATCCACTGTTCAGCAACTCAAGTGGAAATCGTTGTCAGATATAATTAAATAATATAGCTGTTAAGAGACCCCATGTCAAGTAAATTATAGGCAACCATGATTTTTTCTGGCAGCAGTCTCTTAATGGCCATATGCAACTCAAAAATATCATTTTACTCGACTTAAATAATGAAAATAGCATAGCTGCAAATTAAACCATCCCTCCCCCTGTTCCTTCCTCAGGAATGTACTCTGATCAACATTAGTAACGTTCATTAATAATAAGGTTGATACTACCAGCCAGCTCTCGCTTAGTGATTTACTGTGATCAGTATAGCAGTCTGCTGCTCTAAGCCTTGAATATGTTAACTACCAGCCGACCCTCTGATCAGCATAGCTCTAAGCTTTACATAATATGTAATTTAAACTACTATCCCACATACTCTCCCTGAATGATCCACTAAATTGCATAGCTAGCCTTACAGCTGATCTACAAAAGCCATGGCAGATATCATTGGCTGTGTTAGGCCTGGAGGCAAGCTTGTTACTTTGTCCAGTAGTGATGATGTAATCAAATGAACCCTGGAAATTGACAAAAAACAAAAAGGCAAACAAATCTTAAGTTATTAAATAAATTAAAAATACAAATCCACTCATTTAATATACTGTATGGCCAAGCAGTGCAATTCCAAATTGTGGGCTCTGATGATCTGACATTTGTTTAAGCCACAGCTGTTGGGAGCATGTCGATCCTCTTTAAAGGGTCCATTAATAATACCTTTCAAAGGTGTACAATGATTACTGTGACTATAAGTTTGTACTACTATACCCTGCATGATCTCTGTAATACCAGTGTAGTACTCTTAACAATTAACCTATGAACCCATTAACATGTTAGCGAAACTAATTCAATCTTGATCACCGACACCTTGAAGATCAAAAGTTGTCAGTCAGCTTTGGTGAAAATAATTAAGGATTACTCAATTACTCAGGGATCTATTCTGGGGTTTTAAGGTTGGAAGAATAATAATATTCTTGCAATTTAAAAAAAATTATGTAAGTACAATATTATAAGTTTACTACTGATTGCACATGACAGTGTACAGTATGTATGTGGAAATGGTAGGAAATTACAGTGATTGCAGACAATAGAAGAATACATTTTCTTTAAACAATAGTAGCAAACCATCAGTTTTATCATCATCATCCATTTGCTTCTTGCAAAGTGCTAGTGCAGTCATTGTCTGCCATGCCTGGGTTGATCACTTAGTTAGCAATGGTATCTTCATTTCTAATACCCAATAAAATGCAGGTCAAGCAAAACCTTTTCTGAAGATCTTCATTCACAAGCTCCTTCCATGATTTTTTTGGTTTCTCTCAAGACATCTCCTTTCACATTGTTTCAAGAACAAGCACAGTGTTCTTTGCAACATATTTTCTACAAAATTATAAATGACAAAACCTATGTATATCTCAAACTTCATCAATATACCCTTTCAAATCCACTTGTGGTATCAATCCCCACTCAGAGACTCCACTACATAAACCATCAAAGTTCTTCACACATCATTTGAACCATGCATATACTCAAAGTGCAACATCAGCACCAAAGCACAATTCTTCTATTCCAAGTAGATTTTCAGTCACTGCTGTTAAAACTAACAGTCACACCCTTTCCCAATATATTATTTACAACTCATAAGTTATTAAATAGGACCAATCTTTTAGTATATAAAATTTCCTCACAATTGTAAATATAATTTTAAAATGCTCAATATATTTTTATCTTAACCCCCTAATTAACTCTTTTAGATTATTTCCCTAATGATACAGTATATGATACCTATATTTTATATTTATATTATAAAAGAACTTTTGTTACTATAACACAAATATTTTTCTTTATTCTACTGTATTCTACATTGTATGTGTATTCTTGATCACTGAAAAGCCCAACAGGGAAGTGTTCAATAAATTATCACTATTGTAAGTTAGTCTGACTAATAATCATGCATTTTAGAAAATTTACGTGCCCCCAAAACACAACTCACATACCATTCTTTCTGCTCTTGTGGTAGCTTAGGAACTGAATCCTTTTCCTTTGTGCTGAGAGATGCTTTTATGGACTTGAAATTACTTTCAATATTTTTCTTGTACTCTTCCACTTGTACTCCACCTTGGTTGACGGATTGCTGAATATATATATCAAGCAAACATAAGGTAAGCTTTATTCTATAAGTTTACAAAATGTAGGGTTGACTGCAAATTTGGTCTTGCATAAGTTGTTTCATTTTTTATGAAATTTTGGCTAAAATTCTCAGGATTTATTTGAAATACTGTATATTATTATAGCAACCAAGTACTTCAAAACTTTTAATGCAAGATGCATATTAGTGCATAACAGCAAGGATGTAGGCTGCAAGTATACTTTAAACTGAATCAAAACTCCTAAGTTGCTAAGTATTTTTCAGAATCAATAGCAATAGCAATATTAATATTTATTTTTAATATTCCAGATACTTACATATAGAAGAGCTATCTGATGAGCAATGTACTTGTGATTGGTTAAATTAAATGCATCACTATTCAGTTGATGTGACAATGTTACCATTTGGTTTAACATACTGCAGTGTTGAAAATAACCTGCAAATAGAATATACCATAAAACCTTGAAAACAAGCCCTGGGCTTCTTAGTTTTCTTTTTCATACCCTTGGATGGACTTTGTTTTCTAGATGGGCTTCTTTTTGAAAAATTGTATAGTATACAGGGCTCTTATTTTTGAAATGAGTGAACAGATGTAAATACTAATAATTGAAGGATCTAGTCCAAAAACAGTGTACTAAGTGACTTTTGATGAATATCTAAATTCTCACTAGATAATCCCTATTATCTCTTCATAAATGTTGTAAGAATCTAGCATTCCATACAAAGTCACATTGTTTTTCCACTACACAAAAATGATATAAGTTAAACTTGATCAAGTTCTAATCTCTCCCTACATTATTCCTATTATCTCTTCATAACTCTTGGAAGAATTTAGCATTTCATACAAAGTCACTTAGTACGTTGTTTTTGCACTAGACCCTTCAATTGTAAACTTAAAATTACATTGAATGTACACAGTAGTCTGACCTCTTGATAGGTGGATGTTGGAGGAGTGGAGAATATTGCTGCAGCAAGTTTATGTTGGTACCATGGCATATCAGCAAATGTGAAGCACCTAGTTGCAAAACAAGTTTAAAAGTGACTGACCAGGTTTTCATTACACTTGGTATGGCCATAAAAAATTTTTGGATGCATTATTTTAGACAGCAAAGACCATTACATCATTTGTTATGTACTTCTTAAACAATTACAAAAATAATTTTTTCAATTTCATTTGCTAAAAATATAAAGCTAAATCCTTTACGAGTCTAGTGGCCCATGGACTGGCGATTATCTCCGGTTTCTGTAGTGTTAAGCGGATGAGAGTCTTTGACTCCCCCTGGATGGGACACTAACCCATCGCAAGTTAGCTCCCAGCAGACGCTGGTGCTCATTTAAACCTACCCCAGTAGGATGGAAAGCTGAGTTAGCTTAGGCAGAAAAGAAGGTCACATAAATATTCAAATCTCAGCAAAGCCAGGGATTAAACTGGGGACCTTGTGACTAGAAGGCAGAGATACCAAATGCAACAACCCCATCTGCCCATTTTACATACAGCAATGATAAAACTTTTCAACTTAGAGTTGATTAAATCATGTGACCTACCTATCGTTCACGCACTTTAGTTATCACTTTTAATTCTATTCAACCAAAATAATTTTATAGTCAGGGATTATTCAATAATGGAGTGTAAGAAATAACAAGGCACAAAATTTTACTGATGAGGTTAATTTCTTGACCCTTTTTTTGAACCAAATAGCCTGAGGTTGCTAAAAATTACCCACTTTGGTGATGATTCTACATTAACTAGAACAGCTAGAGTACTAAAGTGATGACATCACAAAAATTTGGCTTGCGAAATCACTAATTTGGTTGTAATATTCAGAAAGAACAAGATGAATAATGCATAAATGCCAACATTTAGAATTTTGCCATCAATCAGTGATGAGATATTGCCACATTTATGCTCTGATGACCCCATACAAATCCTTTTTAAATTGGCTTGGTTCTTAACGTTAAGAACCAAGCCATTTTTAGAAGGATTTGTACGGAGTCATTAGAGCATAACTAAGCTAATACTGTATCTCGGAGATAATTTGCACCAACATGCTGATTTTTGGCATTGATACATTTTTAGTCTTGATCACCTGGATTATCCCAACAAATCCCATAAGTTCACAAATTTACATTGTTGTGACGTCACACTTTACCAGTTTGCATGACTTTATAACATGTTAAATGATTAGTACCAATTATTTTAGACATCTGACAAACATAAAATATTGTCCCTTATATTCAGGTCATAGCAAGGGGAGGCTATGATGGGATGGTAAGCCCCCCATCCCCAGTTTTTACCCCAACTTTTGTGGCTAGGACAGCCTCACTGAAAGCCTGAGAAAAATTACAGAAGGGAAATAGTTTATGTATATTCTTCTAATACACTTTGATTTTGTTTCAAATGACAGTTAAAACCCAGTGCCTGGACCCCCTTCCCAATTTCTATGGCCCCAATAATATTAAAAAAAAGTTAAAAATAATATGAGAATGCTTTCAACACAGGCTGATCAGAATATGTAGTAATACAACGTTAGATCAAATGTTCTTGAGATTTAACAGCGGCTTCTAATTATAGCTAGAAAATGATGACACAGGCCAAATTCAACATGTACAAAATTAATGTTTACTTGACTTGAATGTTGAAACAGCTAAAAATGAACCTGATAAAAGCTACTGATGATGAATATAGTTAATTAGCTTTTAAAAATAATACAAATTATAAAGCTGCATTGTTTCTAAAATGGAAATTAAAATTTTGAACTTGTCTTACCAAACTCCTAATAGGTGTCTTGAGGTTGGATCTCCTGGATTAAGATCAATGGCCTTCTACAATTGTTCAAAATAAAATAATTTTTTTATGTTAATAATTAATTTTAATTCATTTTCATCAATCAAATACTTTTTAAATGTTCAATTTTTGTTTGATATTCATTAGGTTATGATTTGACCAATTCATCGGAAAATGCACATCATTATTTTTATTATGTTAGAATAGTTAGAGAGATAGTCAGAAACAGTCGTCAGATAGATACTGCAGATACAGATAGTCAGAGATAGGTTAACTTGGAAGTCAATTTTCTAAAAACCGTCCAACGCATGCCAGTATGTATCAAAGGGGCTATGCACCAACTCATACTTCATATTTGGGTAATATTTTCTGTGAGTATGGAACTGAAATTCAATATTGTGCTGTTCATTTGCCACAGTTGTTTGTTTTTTTAAGACAATGAGCAAAAAAGCCTCAAATCTCGGGTTGTAATTTACGAGTAATGATGCACAGCTAGGTAGAAAATTATCTCCACAAAGTGTATATTTTCCTCCTGTGAACTCCAAAACACGAAATAAAATAGATTAATAAAGTTAAGTTCCTATTGCTTTCATGTTGTCTTGAGTGCATGGTTTGATGGGGCTTTGGTGCGGTTGTTTGTTGCTTGCTGTTGACGTTCGCCAGAGACTATAAAAATTATATTGGAGTTAGTAAAAATGGCTTTTGCCTTTGGCTCGATTCTGACTGATTTTACTTTTTGTTGTTGTTCCTTTATTTTGTGTGTCGAGGTTTGAATTTCCTTTCAAAATGGCTGTCTCCTCATGCTAAAAAGGAATGATGTGATTTGGATTAAATTTATATCTGTCCACAATTAAAACTCCACGGACACTTTCTCCACACTGCAATAACTCATTCATTGCGCATGCGCGCATATGAATGAGTTAAAAATGACAAATTAGTTTACCACGGACAACTTGGGATTTGACGCAACCATTCGCTATGATTTAACTTTTACTTTGATATTTGTAACAGAAACAGCTTTTAAGAGCTTTTATTTGTTTTTCTAAAAATATAACTGGAACTCAAATATGACAAGTCGTATTTGATGATGCAAAGGACAGTTGAATAAATACGTATAGAACCAAAGAGATATATTCTGGTAAGGTAATTTTTTTGACAAAGAAAGTTATCTCGATAATTATATGTTAAGACTTTAACTACTTAGTTTGCTTTAAAAAGCAATCAAAGGCGAAAAAATAACTTAATTAAATGAGGAAAAATATTTTGTAGATTTTTCGACCTGTGGACATGTTCAACCTGACAGTGAACGGAACACGTGATACGCCTTCCTCCTGTACTAACTGGACCGGACGTTCTCCCCCAGTACCTGCGCTGGCGTGCAAATCTGTTTGCTTTTTTTCCTCCAAATATCCCATACCGAGCAGCGATAAACTGCTTCATAAAAATCGTACTTACACATTGGTTCGCACCTTCGATGTCACACTAATCAAAGGATACAATTTGCTTGTCTTGGATGATAACGACAGTTTCTTGGCCAAGCCAGGTATAATAGAATCAACATTTAAAAGGGTAAAGTAATGTATAAGAATTTTTATTATATTTTAGTCATGATACAAACCAAAAATGAATGAGTCAGGGGGAGACCATTTGGGAGGAGGGAGGGGAATGGGCTGGAAGATTTAGTACATGCAATATTTGTTTTACCCGTAAGAGTGCAGCGCAAGATATTTTTTCCCGATTAATAATTTTTTTATTTCAGCGCTCTTTTTGCAGGTTTATTTTTCTCTCAGTTGTATGCTACACGATTTTTTCTCTTTCTTCTAGGATTGCAGGAAATTTTATTTCTAAATCTTCAAACTCAAAATCTTCAAAAAGAAATTATGTGGTCCCTCCTTTATATATCTTTGGTTCATGAACGAAACAAATTTTGCCTGGCTTTTAGACGTCTTGCATCGCAAAAAATCGGGCCTGGGTTGTTAAAAAAACTGGTAATTTTAACTCTGGGTTAAGCAATAACGTTTAACAGTTCTTATCCTGTTCAAATTTTCCGAGGAAAAAACTCGATAATCCCAAATTGACAGGTCAATCCGTCTTTGTAAGGTTGGAAGCAAAACCATGGGTGGCTTAAAATTTAACCCTGGGTTGGTGCTAATCGGCTTTTCAGTAGTAACTGGGCACTGGTTCGAGAGTAAAAACAAATCCTTTTTTTTTTTTGGTTTTCCTTAATCCTTTCAATGCCAGTTGTATCTTTAAATTCTCCCAACCTGAGCCCATACTTTTCATTGAACGAATTTGAGAGAATTTGACTTTTAATCTTCAGTAGTTGGCTTTGTTTGATCAATTCTCATTTTCTCATCACCAAATGTCATATTTTATATGTGTTATATAGGGAGAAGTTGTTTGTTGATAACTGACTGGTACTGAAAGGGTTAAATTTAAAAGCCTTTTTTTAAATACTAAACTTTGCATGCCTAACAAAGTGCTCGGGACCATACAGCTAGCTGGTAATAGCTTTCTATAGCTCATAAACTACAATTTAACATTCCTTTTCTTAGGCCCCGTCCACACTGATACGATCGAAAACAAGGGTCTTTGCCACCGAAAACGAAGGTTTGAAAACGCTCTCCTAGGCGAAGGTTTTAAAAACGGATGTGTAGCGCCTTAGTGTGGACAGTGAAAACGTTAACGGAGGTTTTCAAAAATGCTTCATCATACTCACTTAATCTTTGTGTGGAGAGTCAAAATTTGAAATTATCATGCATAGCGGACAGCTTTGTGTTTATGTTGTTCAGTCTGATTTTAAAGGCCCGTGCGCATGGAGCATGCGCATTTTAGAACATTTATTGTTACTCAGTCTATCCGCGTACGTCAAAGCGAGGGCGTGCGTGTAAATTCATTTGATATCAAACCGCCATTTTGTACAAAGTCCGAATTTTGTTTGGAGGGTGATCAAGTTTTTACGAGCAAAGATTATTTTATGTTGTAGGATATTCTTTTATCAACTGATGTGGGAGAGTGTTCCCTGAGTAGTTATCATGTGCAATTTAAGAAGAGTAAGTCTTACTTTAGCTGAGCTATCGAGAACTTCTTTGCTCGAACTACATATATATACTTGACAGAATAGAAAGAATTGTTCAAAGTTGTTATTCGCTAGAAGCTCGTAATTGCGCTGTACAATTTGTAAAATACGATGGTATTAAAGTAAGACAACTTTCCAATTTTGTTTGGTTATTTATTGTTTTCCGTGTTTCGGAAATGTTATTTTAGTCGCAGTCTGAAATCTTGCTTTCTCTCAATTCTTTTCTTTCTGCTGAGATTTTCGCGGGAAAAAAAAGGGACCGCACACTCTCCCTGTGCGGCACGCGCGAGTTTGTTTAACTTTGATTGCTTGCTTGGAGCAATTTACACAATGTAGATAACAAAACGGTCGGGCATAGCCTGGTGACAAAAACTGATATTTTCTTATCCGTTTTTGTGGTCTAGTGTGGACGGTCGAAAACGATATGAAAACGCTGGTGCGGACGAAAACCTTTTTTCATTTTATTGAAAACGGAGGTTTTCGAAAACGCATTTGTGTGGACATGACCTTAACTTGTCTTTGGTCAGAATGATCACGTGATTTCATCGCGCACGTACAGAACATCGGAAGCCGTTTCGGCCTTACTAGGCCTCGTCAGCATTGCAAAGCTAAAACTCGATCCTGCAAAAAATAATTAAATATAAGTAAAAGCTTAGCTATATAATGCTTGTGGAGTGCAACTGAGAGATTATTACAACCATACTTAATTGCTACATGCGGACTTTAAGAAACGAAGACGGTTGCAAAGACAAAGACAGTTAAAAAAATATTTTTTCTCGTTTAGGTTTTCCGTTTTAGATCATCGATAAATTTTCCCTTTCGACTTTGCACGAGATTCTCGAACAGAAAAAGGTAAGAGGTTCAGCCTTGAAGGCACACAAAGATTTTCAACTTTTGTTCGACGTTCACGTTGTCCACAGAACCCCCAAAGTAAGCTCTCCGTGGCGCATCAGTGAAGGCGAGGGTGAGCAGGCGGTCAGCTCGCTACATTCCAACGTGCAACTTTTGTTTGCATTAATTAAGACTATTGTTCTATGCCGTTCCCGTCGCCGTTGCCGTCCTCGTATTTTAAAGTCCTTAGTAATAACTAACTACGGATAGGTTGGTTTGATGGTTTAACCTTTTCCTCAAAGCTGCTTTCATGTAAATATAGCTAGTGCTAGAGTAAAACTATCTTAAAACACACGTCTCACCTTTTCACTGTTCAACCTGCAGCTGATATTATTGGATGGTCAACATTAGGAGCTGCTGCCATTGTAGCACTTCAATCTTCAAGGAATAGCGGTATTTACTTGTTTCAATCCTCGACCAACAACACTCACCATCTTCAAGGTAATCCTTACTTTGTCAATCTAACAGCAAAAATGACAGTCTGGGGCTCGCTACCGGTTCATTACCGCTTCCCTTCTATGTGTTTTGCTGAAACTGGAGTCTTTGAGTTACAAATACAGCTGGCAAATGATCTAGATAATGTAACGTCGTTAGCATTTGAAACTACCGTACAAAATGTTATCAAGGGTTTGGAACATCGATTATCTAATTGTACATCATTCAGTTGTTACTTCAAAGTGAATTCCACAGGTGAGCTTAGAATTAATGCGATTCAAGGCACAAATCTGACTTGCGTGTGGCTCTTTTCAAATGGATCTCAGTCAAGTGACGCTCCATACATAAATAAAAACATGACTGAAGGAATTAATAGTACCCGGGTGTTTTATTTCACTGCAAACGGCGAGATGACTGTTAGCTATACAGTATTTAATTTTGTCAGCCACGAAAGTAAAAGTATCAAAATCTATGTTCAACAAAGGGTTATTGGAATGAACGTGTCCCTATGTTTTGAGACTCGGACGTTTGCGTATAAAGATGCATTGACATGTTTCAGGACCTCATTTGATGAGGGTGATGGTGTTCGATTCCGCTGGGATTTTGGTGATTCATTTTTGGAAGACAAGGATGACGTAACTCTAGGACACGTATATCGCAAAATTGGAAATGTCTCTGTTTCTGTTACTGGATACAATAAAGTCTCATTTGAAATGAAAACAATAAACCTAACCGTTATACCATCACCTCTTTCCATGCAATCCCTACCAATAGTCGAAGCAAACACACATGTTCGTATTTATTGCAATTTGACTTGGCCCTTTGGCTCTCCGAAGAGCTTTTACCAATATTTTGGGCTTTATGGGCACCGCGGAACTGATAGTCCAACCAAGCCACTTCTTAAAATTGATTTTGGCGACGGACAAAGCAGCAAGGTTAACTCAAGTGTCGGTTTTGTAACACATTTTTACAGAAGACAAAAGGATCTTCCGTACGAGCCTTCTTGTAAAGTTTGCGGTTATCCTAATTTGAACATTTATCGACCAATCAAGATATGGTCAATAAACCCAGTAAAAGGTCTCACAATTATTACAAACTGTCAAAAGCAAGTATTACTCGGTCATATTTGCCTTTTCACGGCACATGTTACGTTAGGTGATAGACTGTACTTTGAATGGTCGGTATCCGATTCAGAAACGATTTCTGCCAATGAATCATTCACTTACAGGTTCTTGAATAATGGCTCAATAACTGTATACTTGAAAACATTCAACAATGTTTCCTCAATGGAGAGAAATCATAGTGTTTCTGTGCTGGATGTTCAACAAACAAAAAATCTTTTCTCTGCGATGACTGATTCTGCATTAAATTTACATACAGCAGCCTTGGTGTCTTTGGATGCAAACAAAACTGAATCTGGTGTATCGAAGAAGGTCCATAACTCTTCAAAAACTTTTGTTCCTCATACATCGGCATTACAAAGCAGTAACACGATACTAGAAAATAACGCTACTTTGTTTGCACTTGGAAATACATTGCAGAAAACTGTTTTCAGCATTCTACCTTTTCAGACGACTAGCATAATACCGGTCCAGACGTCTTTGGATGCAAACAAAACTGAATCTGGTGTATCGAAGAAGGTCCATAACTCTTCAAAAACTTTTGTTCATCATACATCGGCATTACAAAGCAGTAACACGATACTAGAAAATAACGCTACTTTGTTTGCACTTGCAAATACATTGCAGAAAACTGCTTTCAGCGTTCTACCGTTTCAGACAACTAGCATAATACCGGTCCTAACGTCTTTTGATGAAAACCAAAATAAAGCAAGCCTGACAAAATCAATATCCTCTGTTTACAATCTATCCACGAACATGGACAATTACTCTGCAACAGCCAATGCTCGAGTATCTCTAGCACATGAAAAGAGCAACTTAAATTTGACCAAAATGGCTACTTTACCAACTTTAGAAGATAAATTTCAAAAGACATCGTCCGATGATGTCTCTTTCCAGGCCACAGTTATCCAAATAACTTTTAGTTCAGCTTTAAGAGCAACTGAAACTTCAAAAATCTCTTCGATTGGGAGGAAGAATCTAAAGCATATTCCTCAGTTAAAAATTCCCAAATTCGGAATAGTTAATCAAGAACTTGAGTTTTTTGTTTCAAATGTTTTTATAAATCAGTTTCGTTTTCTTTGGTCGTGGGGCGATGGTTCAGCCATTGAAGAAAGGCCACGGTTAGCACATCACAAGTTTTCAAGTCCCGGCTTATATCACGTGACAGTTAAAATGTTTAACTCAAGCTATCATGTGATTCTAAACAGCAGCATTGTAATTCAAGACATTACGCTTTATCTTCATGTATGGGAGCTGTCTTTCCTCGGAGAAAACAACTTGTACTTAGAGTTTGTAATAACTCAAGGACAAAATGTAGAATATTCAGTGAATTTTGGAGATGGTTCAGGTAAGAAAACGCGAGTCATTACCAACAACTCTATTCTGAAGGGGAGGTGTAAAAGATGTAAATTTATATCGAGGTGCGAGACCCTGGGGGAGATAGTTTTCTTAATTCTTATTATATTATTGGTTTCAAAAACACTTTTCTCTAAAACCCTCTGAAAACTTTTTAATTTTTTGAGTGCGTCTTAACTTGTTGAAATTTGCTGGATGAATCAGTATAGAGTTGTTAAGAAATGCCAAATTGTTTCTGCTAATCAATCCATCCTTATAGCTGTTCCTACAACCTAGAATGTCGATTTTGATAGTTTACTCGCAATCTTGCTGCCTAGAAATGGTGAAAAGTAATCCCGATTTTGAAGTTCAGCCCCTCTGGAGTAGGGCAGGCATGGTTGGAGCAGTTGCTATAAGATCTCTGCCTTCCGGTCTCAAGGTCCCCAGTTTGATCGGGGCTCTACCGAGATTTAAATATTTTGTCTGATTTCTTCTTTTTCCCAAGCTAACTAAGTTTTCCATCCTTCCGGGGTAGGTTAATGAGTACCAGTGTCTGCTGGGAGCTAACCTGCGATGGATTATTGTCACATCCAGAGGAAGTCAAAGACTCTCATCCGCTTAACACTACAGAAACAGGAATTAAGCGCCGGCTCCATGGGTCGGCTTGTAAAGGGTTTAGCTTAGCTAGCTCTGCAGTTAGTTTTTTCGTATCTTTAAATTGAAAAAAGACTAACACAGTTTTAATCAAAAATAAAATGCAAACAGCAGAAATAAACATATTCGTTTTAATCACATCAACTTGACGTATGTTCCAACATATATTATCAATTTAAGTGTAAAACCGTTAAAATTTTGAAATTCAAATACAAACAATAATGGAAAGGCGAGTGGAATGGGACAGAAAATTAAACAAAACAAGACTATATTAGTAAAGTGACAGCTTATCACTAGAAATATTGACATTTAAAGACGGTTTAAGTTTTTGTATTAATAAAGGTTTAGAAAATCTGAACATTTTAAACCCTAACTTGAAATGAAAATACTTCTGCTATTGCTGACCACGTAGAAGTCACTGGTCATAACATAAAATGGGATCATTTTGATATTCTTGCATGAACACTGTAAAATTAAAGAAACTTTAATAATACAAGAACTTAAACCATCCTTAAATGTCAATATTTCTAGTGACAAGCTGGCACTTTACTAGTATAGTCTTGTTTTGTTTAACTTTCAGTCCCATTCCTCTCGCTTTTTCATTATTAATGTATGTTGGAACATACGAAACGTCAAGTTGTTATGATTAAAACGAATATGTTTATTACTGCTGTTTGTATTTTGATTTTGATTAAACTTCGATGGCCGAATAACAAGAGTCTATATAACACAATTTTGTTTTACCAGACAAAAGAACAGAAATAGTTCTCAATGACACCAAGTTTATTAAAGCTGTGCACCAATACACCAACGAAGGATCACATCAAATAACTATAATGATAACGGACCCAGCGGGAGTCATACCCCCATTTTATCACACAGTCACATCTTGTGACGCGTTTTGTTCTGTAAAGAATGTAGATATTGTTGGAGCAAGTCATTCAGCTGAGAGTAGCCCAGAAATAAGACAAGAGTATCAATATTCTTTGCAAGCCCAAACTGAGATGAACTGCCCGAGAAGCAAACAACTTCTTTATAAGTGGGAAATCTACTCGGTACATGATAAAGTTATTAACAGAATAAGCACGCCGGCATCGCTTGAACCAAACTTAATGGAGTTGGTTTTGTGGCCATTTTCTTTAAAAGGCGGTCTGTATAAAATTATTCTGACTGTAACGTCACAGCCCTGTGGAATTTTGAAATCATCCTCTGGTTTTATTCGAGTGCGCATGGTTAATTTAGTAGCAAGAATCGAATGCGGAAATGTTAGATCTGTGTCCTGGGATACAAAGGTTCTCTTGGACGCGTCTGAGTCTTACGATCCAAGTTATGTGCTTTATGGTAACAGAAGTAAGAAAGACCTTAACTTTGAATGGGCTTGTAAAGATGTTCACGGAGTCAATTGTCGTGAAAGAATTAACGTTAGAAACAAATCCAAGCTGGAACTTCCCCCAAGGTTCTTCAACTCTTTCAATTCAACTTACTTGTTTGTGGTGAACGTATCAAAAGGATCCCGTTTTAGTGAGGCCAGACAAGCTGTTGAAGTGAGAAAATTTAACTTCACCAGCAGCTTGTGCATAAGGTAAAGTCATAGTTTTGATTTACATTTTTTGTTTGCTAATCTGTTTTTATAAATTTGGAATAATGACGAAGAAGATTACGGAAAAGATGGCTGTTTTCATTACAATTCCATGTTTAGTTAACAACCGCTTTAAAATAGACAATAGGAAAATAGTTTATTTAATTATTTGACAATATCTCAACAATACTAATGTACTATTCAAATATTGACAGGTGTATAGAGAATTGCTTACCAAAGATTCTAATTACGAAACCTATCAAGCTTGTAGCTGGTGGCTGCGAAAACCAGTCGTGTAAGTGGTATCAAAACTTTGGTGCAGACCGCAGGATTAGAAGAGACTTAAAAACGCCCAGCCGTGAAAGGCAAAACTCAATTGATAACTTTATCTTGAACCCGATTGATTTTCAATTTAATCACACATATACCGTAATCCTTCAGGCGCAAAATTCTGGGCAAGTTGAGGAGTTTGCGAAGTACACATTTGTCACTGATAGTCCCCCTACACGTGGCTTGTGTGTTGTATCACCTGAACGGGGTACAGCAATAGAGACTGAGTTTCAAATTGTTTGCTCTGGATGGATGGATGAAGAAATGCCTCTTTGGTTTGAATTTTACAGTGAAGGTGAAGAGCCCTCTCAAGAAACCATTCTGGCTTATGGAACATCGGTCTTCACTTCGGCCTTGCATCTTCCTCCAGGAGACGAAAGACGCAATAACACTTTACAATTGTTTGTAAAGGTTTTTGATGCAACAGGAGCATTTCAAAAAGTTTCATTATTCGCTCAGGTTATTATCATTAAGTTGAATGTAGATAATGACGAATAAGATGATATTTACGACGAGGTTCGTGATCACCTTGTGGGCGACCATAAACATATTCATGTTATGTTTTATTATCTAGATATACGTGACCATTTTTTTAACTATGTTCGCAATCTTTACTGTAACCGTAACATTTCCTGTCTTCTTAACTATGAACATGACTTCAAATATATACGTGACCGTGACCGTAACACTATGTTCGTGACTATGACCGTAACTCTAACTATATTTGTAGCCGTAACCGTGACTCTAATTATGTTCGTAATCATGACTGTGACCGTAATTCTAACTTTCTACGTAAACGCGACCGTAACTGTAAGTATATTCGTAGTCGTAACCGTGAGCTCGACTCTTAATATTTTTGTAACTACGACCGTGATCCATCTAAATTCGTAACTATGAACGTTCCTCCAATGATATATTCGTAGTCATGACCATAACTTTAACTATGTACGTAATTTCTACCGTGATCGTAAACGTGGTCGTAAATATTCGTTACTATGACCAGGATCATTTCAATACAAAGAGCAATCCTGTATAGTGTAGCATTATCGCAATGGCTGATGGGACTGACAGTTGTTACACCAACACAGTTCAAATGACAGGAGTTGAGGCTTATATAACAAAGTTTGCCCGGAAGCTGTTTAAAAGTTCCTTATAATATGAAACCGATATGGAAACTAAAAGCATTAAGCACAAATGCAACATGAAGCTTAACAGTTACGATAATTAAGTAATAACATTTTGAAAACATGACAAAAATTATCACAGAAAGCCGGAAAAAACGGTTTTAGTGTTCGGACAAATTGGTAAGGAAAACCAATTACAAACGACACATGCCAGTTACAAGATATATTAAGAGCTAGAATAGCATATAGCGTTATTGCAAGCTAGTTATAACTACAAAGTCTTTTCTCAATGTTCTAGGTAGAAAACTTAAAACCACGACTTGGACGACTGTCCACTCTTTTGAAGGAATACACTTATGGCCCGAGCAGCATGCTGGGAAGTTTTATGAACAGCGGTAAATACCAAAAGGCTAATCAGTTTATGAGCGCAGTGGTGTCTGTTCTTAATAGAGATATTAGCAACGAAGGAGAAGAAGATAGAGTAGCGGTAAGAAAATACTTGCACTCTTGCAAGGTTTACAAGGATATTAGGAATACAAACCACAAGTTAACAAATAAAACAAACTTGCTTCTAAAAATATAATAGGAATACAAAACACAGGATAAAAAACATAACAAACTTTCTTTTACAATAAAAATAGAATACAAACCACAAGTTAACAAATAAAACAAACTTGCTTCTAAAAAGATAATAGGAACACAAAACACAGGATAAAAAACATAACAAACTTGCTTTTACAATAAAAATAATAGAATACAAAACACAAGTTAACAAATAAAACAAAATTGCTTCTTAGTATATCAGGCAGTGACGACGATGTTTAATTAACAGTTATCGATAACATATCAAAATTTCTCTGTTTTGAATTTTGTTACCATTACATGATCATCATGTGTGGTAAAACATTAAAAAACTTTTCTCCCATTATTTCCTTTTCCATAGATATTTTTTACCAATATATATTACACATATGTTACATATATATTAGTATGGAATGCAGTTGACTGCAGCATATCACAGCTTAGAAAGTCAATAAAAAAAATCAATTATAGATAAATACAAAAACATGCCATTAGATAATCATCAATACAAATAATATGGACCCTTTTTCCGTTTTTCAGTTTTCTGTTTGATTTTTCAATATTTCTACTCTATATTATATTATTTAATATTTGCATTGTCATTAGTCATTACTATCTTTTTCATCAAGTGTAGAATTATCAGTAATATTGCATGTAAATGTTTCTGTAATCAGTACTAGAATTTATTTATTTATTTAGTCAATATTTGTATCATACATCTTCTTCAATGACCACATGTAAGTATTTTACTAAAATGATCATGTCCGGTAGAGCAATAAAAATGTTTTCTCCCATTATTTCTTGTTCCATCGGTATTTTTTACCAATAAATATCAAACATATATTACATGGATACTGAGATACAATGCGTATCTTCTCCTACTAAAATTCTTTCATCTTTTTATTTTAATATGCATACTTGTAAAAAATGTTGTTTTTTGTATTCGAATAAGTAAAGATTTAGTAAAACATTTGGCAATAAAAATCTGCGATAAGATATTATAAAACATGGCACGACGTTTCGACGTTTCCAGAACGTCATTATCAGGTGAAAATAAAATAATAAAATAGAATATATATAATAGTGAAAAGATAAATAAATTAAAAAGGCATTAAAAGTTAAACAAAGAGTTTGGCCCTAATGGAGTCGCTCTGGATGTTTAAATTAGGTCTTATTGTTCTTATGTATAACATTTCATAAACGAGACAATCCCATTCGTGCTACATTTTTTAAGCATTCTAAACTGGCTCTCATTCAGTAAGTGAATGTTCCCGTGGGCATCTCTCAGATGGCGACCAATGGCAGAATATCGATGATCAGCAATGCGTTGAAACAGATGGCGCGTCCTATATCAATTGTCTCGTTTATGAAATGTCATACATAAGATTAATAAAACCTAATTTAAACACCCAGAGCGTTCTAATATGTACACTAGCACTTAGAAAACAGTAAAGGTATCGCTTATTCAAAGAGTAAAACAAAAAGAATATATGCTCGAGGAAATACCATTAAATCTTATCTTTATATGTCACATTAACAACGCCATGTGGAAAATACCTTCTTTTATAATTTCACCTTTGCTAACTGAATGACATTCGTTCATAGTGGATACATGTAAATACACTTAAATCTTTTAAATTTCAACTACTCTATAGGTTCGTGACGTAATTACGGAACATTTATCAACTACTTGCTGCTCTAGTCTTCACGGCACCAAACAGGTTCTTAATGTATTACAAAGGGTCATATTTCCCGCCAAAGAACTTTCTGTGAATGCAGTGGTAAGTGTGTTTAAAAACTTTCTGTGAATACAATGGTAGTTATGTTTAATAACTTTCTGGGAGTGCAGTGGTAAGTGTGTTTAAGACCTTTTTATGAATAAAATGGTAAGTGTGTTTAAAAACTTTCTGTAAATGCAATAGTAAGTGTGTTTACGAACGTTCTGTGAATGCAATGGTAAGTGTGTTTAAGACCTTTCTATTAATAAAATGGTAAGTGTGTCTAAAAACTTTTTATAAAATAATTTGGATAGTACGTGCGTTTTGATTGGTCTACAAGTGTGTTTTCATAGCGCTATGAAACACGAAAATGGCGTGAGCAATGTGGTTTGGCTGTCTCAGAGTTGTGAGAATTTACAGTACGCGCTGCGTAAACCGTCTTTCTCTTTGTTAACAATGAAAATAATAATTTTATAAAAGAAATTAAATATGTTGTCCGTGTCCTCCATAGCCTGTTGAAAACCTCGGCAAAGTTTGTGAGAATTCTCGAGCCGGTGAAAACCCTCGACTGCGTCTCAGGTTTTCACTGATCTCCTCTCGTAATTCTCCCGAACGTTCGCCTCGGTTTTCAACAGGCTATGAAGGCACGGAAAACATGTTTTATTTCTTTACTGTAACTGCAATGGTAAGTGTGTTTACGAACGTTCTGTGAATGCGATGGTAGTTGTGTGTAAGAGCTTTCTGTGAATACAATGTTATGTTTAAGGGAAACAGGTTCTTTATGTCTTACTGAGGGTCATATTTCCTACCAAAGAACTTTCTGTGAATACAATGTTGTGTTTAAGGGAAACAGGTTCTGTATGTCTTACTGAGGGTCATATTTCCTACCAAAGAACTTTCTGTGAATGCAATGGTGAGTTTAAGAGCAAACAAACTGATGCGTTCAATGATGTCTTCTACTACGGCTAAAGAAGATACAGAAATCACTTTGCTTATACTTAGTTGATTGCGCTCTGAGATAGCTGAAAGTCAACTTGGTTGTTTCTGAAATATAGTGGGAGTGTAATACTTAAGGGATGTAGATGAGAAGTGTGAACTTTTGCCTTATTTCCCAGCAACTTTTCCTAACAACATACATGCCAACCCCAAAACTTTGAAAAGCGGGAGACATTTTTATGAGTCGACTTTTATTTAACTATCGGTTCTCGCAACTGTTTAAGTTTGACAGTGCAGTGGGGTATCCATGACGGGATACGAGGATTACCGCTGACAGGACATGTATGCACTATAAAAATCGCCTAAAATAGTCTGTTCGATGTTTGATCTTTGCTTTGCAAGGGTGACGTATTAACACTTTATAGTTTTCTAATATTATGACCCTCGATAGTGTTGTAAGTCCTGAAGTATTAAATAAGTATTTAATATTAGTCAACGTGAAAAGCGGGAGATTTAAGTACCAAAGCGGGAGATCAGCCGGTATGAAGCTAAAGAGAAAATACTTACTGCCTCTTCTAAAAGCATGTTAAATGTTTTCCTAAATCTCTACAACAAAAAAAAAACAATCTTGATTATTTTGAAGTTTTGTCTTTCCTGTCATTTAGCAATGATTGCTCACTATCTATTTTCTGTTGGGAGAGTTCAGTTCAAAACAATTTCTACGAGGAAATTTTCCAAAACCTAGAAGAAAGCACTCTTCCCTAGTACTTTTGACCTTATTCATGATACAATATCCCTTAAAACATTCCTCTACAAGTTGTCACAAAATTCATCGTTATTACCCAATCAAATGTGAATCACAACTTATAAGATGACTCAAGATCGAAAAATGTATGATCAATCCCACAAGCAGTGTATAAGTAATGAAAGTTCTGAGAACTAGTCCTTCATCAAATAGTATTTACACAAAAACAGTACTGATCGAGATCCAATCTTGAGGCATACTTAATTATGTAGACAGTTTATGCATAAAAGTCTCACCAATTTTCTATAGAGCTAATCCTAACACTACCCCAATAGGACTCAATATGCCCCACTATGGAAATTATACCATAATTTCTTCCTCAATCTTAAGCTATTATTAAAAAATAAAATTGGTGGTAGTTAGTAGACCTTCTCATGCATGAATTTTTGCACTATATAAATAATAAAGTTATTATTATTATTTGGTGTGAGACAGATGCATATTTGTTCTTTCTGACAGTAACACAAATATTCTTCAAAGCAACATGAGAAAGATAAATATGATTATTATGATTATTATTCTCACCTGTTTAAAGTGTTCTCCAGTTCTTTTCTTCTTTTTCCTTTTTTCTGCATACATTTATAATTTTTTTTTTAATTAAACCAAGTATTAATTAGCATGAAAATATTTTAAACACAAAAAGATTATGTCTTGAATAAAATGGTAACAAGATTCAAACTAAATTCTTGTTAGGGAAAACACTTTTGAGCTACAACTACCATCAAGCAAACGAAATAATCAGATTATACCGTAGTCAGGGCTTGAGATGTTTACGTTATCCAAACTTCTGAACTAAATATATCCATACTGAATAGCTAGTAAACTGACCGTCCATAGTATCGTTAAATGCAGGAATCTTCATTTTTGACTGAATTATATTAAGATTTGCATGGGGATCATCTTGAAAATTGTCTTTTTCTAGTGCTTCTAGTTGCCGTTTCTGTCTCCGACTTCTAGCAGCTGCGTCAAGAATTCTTCGTTGGTTCACATCTTTTATTCTTCCTATAATAAAGCATAAGATTTTTCGCTTTTAATTTTGATCACTTTCGTTTTGAAAAAAAAAACTGTTAAACATTAATTAAATGAAAACTTGTACCCGAGCATAAAGTTCACATATTATTTGTTGGTCCAAACAAAAATAAAGGGCAAAAATGATTAACAAACCTGACTCTCGTCTATCCGCCATTTTGTTTTTCGAGCCCGCGAAAACAGATCCGCTGAAACAGTCCAGGTTACGCGCGGATTCCGCCTGCAGTGCAAGTTGCTGGAAAGTGTATTGTCTGTTTTACTGCTGTAAATGTATTTTTGGCATAAACTTATGCAATGGAGACACAAGCATATAAAAAAGTAAGCCGCGAAAATTGGTTCGAGGATCATCCAAAATTCAAAGAAATATGTTCGTACGGTTTCAATAAAGACGATGATCCTGGTTTATTACGCTCGGCCATGATGGTATACCTTGACTTGTGTGAAACCAAGGGCTGGTTTAAAGTTGAATTACACCCGTGCGAGAGCCTAAAACAAGTTTACATTACCGGGAAACCTCGGAAAAAGGCGCCATTGGAGGTTATTGTCCCAATTACAGTTCAAACAGCCTTAACTATGGCTGATTTTCAGAACGTAGTATTCGAAACCAACAGTTTAGAAGAGGAGAGACTAGTAGCGAATTCTGTCCCCTCAGTTACTCTGGCAATCAGTGAAGCTGATTCAACGATAGTTTATTACACGATAAGCAGCGGTTTGGTGCCTCCTGAAGAGCCAACAGAGGAGGAGTTACAAATGAAAGCACAGAAGAAGCAAAAGCGAAAAAGGAATAAACGAAATTAACGTCTTCCAACTAGAAGTTTACCTGGTAATAAAAATGTAAATTCTACACCGTAAAAAAGAGAGAATACTTACTTACGTTTCGGACGTTAGTCCTTCGTCGGA